>JAJPUD010008509.1:15217-88159 GCA_023553655.1 Myrmecobius fasciatus | reverse complement strand
AGAGGAACCTGGAAGTGCAAATGCCTCCAGGCTATTTCCACTGAAACGAAAGGCGAGAATTCCTGAGGACATCTCCCAACCCAGCTGCCTCTAGGGCTTGTTGTTCTTTGTTTCAGTGGAAATAGCCTGGAGGCATTTGCACTTCCAGGTTCCTCTGGTCTTCTCTAGTTGTCCTCTGGGGACTATTGCTCTACCCCCACTCTTCTTTATTTTTGCTACTCTGTGTTTACCTTGAGGTGCTATTTTTTGTTTGTGGAGGGAATCTGTAGAGGGTGGGATTTTCTGACCTATCCCACCATCTTCTATAAAAAAAATTATATGAAAGCTTTCAGAGAGAAGCATCTTGTTAAAATTTGGGACTCATTCATTTGTCACACAATTAAAGCTTACTTTAATAAATTATTTTAAGGATTTGTTAAGAAGTACTCCTAAGATTTGAGCCTTCTATATGAATGTTACGGAATATTATTGTTCTATAAGAAACAACCAGCAGGATGATTTCAGAGAGGCCTGGAGAGACTTGCATGAATTGATGCTGAGTGAAATGAGCAAAACCAGGAGATCATTATACACGGCAACAACAAGACTATATGATCAATTCTGATAGACATGGCTCTCTTCAACAATGAAATATTTCAAATCAGTTTCAATTGTTCAGTGAAGAAAGCCACATACACCCAGAGAGAGGAATATGAAATGTGGACCACACCATAACATTTTCATGTTCTCAATTGATATTTGTTTGCATTATGTTTCCCTTCTCAGATTTTTTTTTCTTGTAGATCCGACTTTTCTTGCACAGCAAGATAACTATAAAAATATGGATACACATATTCGACATTTTAATTTCAAATCGAGCTTGTATATTCTATAGAACTCTGAATTAGACTTGTATAGAATTTTTAAAATTGTAAGGGACTTCAGATAAACAACACATTTCATTTTTTACACATGAAGGCATTGCCTTTTACAAGTTATGCAACTAGTTAGTGGCAGAATTAAGACTAGAATCCAGGGTTTTTGACTTCCAGATTTATATTCTTTCTACTTCATTGTGCTTAGTAGCCATTTAAATATAAGTATTAAAACTGGCATATTCTTAAGAAATGTGAGGAAATTTGGGCAAACTTGTAAAAAGTTCCTTTAAGCCTTTTTAACTTTTCTTGCCCTTTAGTCAGAAAAAGATAGTCGAAAAATTGAGCAAAATTTTGCTTTGGCTTCTATTAATCCTGTAAGTGTACCTGTATATGCAGGTGTTTTAGTTTTAATGTAAGGACATACTAGCTAAAATAGAAGATACTCTGAATTGTCTTCCTTTTACTAGGAAAAAAAAATTTTTTTTTTAATTTTAGTAGAATCATTTAAATATTCTAAGCAGATAACTGTTGAACATACATAATTGGAAATAGGTACTATGAAATGGAAGGCTAATGTCAAGATATTGTGTGATAGAGAAAATTAACCTTGTAGGAATGTAAAGAAAAATGAATTTCAAGAGCTCTTAACCTTAAATGAGAGTTCCAGGTTCATCTTTAGTTTCAGATGTCGACTGAAGGCTATAAAAACCTAAGTTGGAGTGTGGAATGAAGAGAGGATGATTTCATTAAGCTTTAATATCCAATAATTAATTGCTAACCCCCCCCCAAAAAATGAGAATACTTAAATTATTAAGCTTTATGGTAATTGTGCTGTGTGTTAGACATATTTTAAACGCTTATAAACTGAAAGATTTAATTGTAACTCTTAGTAAGCGGAAAACAGCAGACAGATGATTTTGTGGTGATACCATATTGATAACTCATAGGCAATGACTGAGCATACTATTCCTATTAATTATCTTGTTTTATAGTTTTTCAGTTTGTCCAACTCTTTGTGATCCAATTTGGAGTTTTCTTGACAAAGAAACTGAAGAAGTTTGCCATTTCTTTCTCTGGCTCATTTTACAGTTGAGAAAACTGAGGCAAACAGGGTTAAGTGACTTGTCCAGACTAACACAGCTAGTAAGTATCTGAAGCCAGATTTGAACTCAAGAAGCACTCAGATATGCTGTTCTTCCTGGCTTCCTCCATTTCCATATTAGGTCTGGCTGAACAGATTTCGTTAATCTTGATTATCTTGATCTCTGTTGCTAGACAATGATCTTTCTCCATTAAGCAAGAATGTCTCACTCTACATTGACTACCATGAATTTATTTCTTTTTACACAAATGATTCCCAAATCTATTCTCCAATCACCTGCTGGGTATTTCTTGTCAATATCTCAAACACTTAATATCTAAAACTGAACCTGTTATCTTGTTCCCCTCTTAACCACTTCTCTTTCTATTAACCACCATCTTTCCATATGCCATGGCCACAGCTTCAAGTACCTTTAACCCTTCTCTCTGGCACCTGGCCCATGGATTCTGCTGGGTTTCTTCACTCTTAATTAGTTTGGTACTCCCTTTTTCCTTGCACAACTACTAAGGGAAATAAGGCCTGATCTCCTGCTTCTAATCTCTTTTCTAATCTGTCTTGTACATCTCTGTCAAATAGGCATCTGACCATGTCACTCCTAAGCTAACAAATCTTCAGTGACTCCTGCTTCTAATAATAATATTTATAAAACACTTTATACATGTTATTTCATTATATCCTCACAAGGACCCTGTATTAAGTGCTATTCTTATCGCTTCTGTTTTACATCAGGAAAATGAGGTTAAGAAGGGTAAAATGACTTGCTTGAGGTCAATAAGTATCTGAGGCAGGATTTGAACTTGGCTTTCTGATTTTAAGTCCAGCACTCCAGCCACTGTGCTGTGGTGTTGTTCAGTCGTTTAGTCATGTCTAACTCTTTATAATCCTGTGGATCATAATACACTAGATCCTTCTATTCTTCCCTTTCTTAAAGTCTGTCCAAGCTCATGTTGATTGCTTTCATGACACTATTCATCTCATCCTCTGCCTTCTCTTCCTCCCAATATTAGAGTTTTTTCTATTGAGTCCTATCTTCTCATTCAGTAGTCAATGTATGTAAGCTTGTGCCTCAGTATTTGATCTTTCAGTGAATAGATTGAATTAATTTCTTTAATTATTGACTGATTTAATATCTTTTCTGTCCAAGGGATTTTTCAGAAGTCTTCTCCAGCACAAGAAAAAAAGTTCTGTAGAGCTGAGCTTTCCTTATATGGTCTATCTCTCACAGCTGTACAATGCTACTAGACAAACCATAGCTTTGAGTATGCTGTCCAGATTTGCCATAGCTTTTTTCCTAAGGAGCAAGGGTCTTTTAATTTCATGACTGCAGTTACCATCTGCAGTGATCTTTCAGCTCAATAATATAGAATCTGAAGTTGCTTCCATTTCTTCTCCATCTGTTTGCCAGGAATTGATGGTACTCAGTTATTGAGATCTTAGGGTTTGGTGTTTTGTTTTTGTTGTTTTTTATGTTGTGTCAAGCCAACTTTTATACTTTCTTTTCACCCTCATCAAGAGACTTCCTAATTCTTCATTCCAAATCCAAAACGCTATCCATTATATCACTCTGCCTCTCAACTCTTTGCTGCCTAGAGCTCAGAGTTGGTAGGGCCTAAGTATAAATTATGACACAACCTAATACTGCAATGTCTTTATTAGAAGTATATTAAGATATCAAATGACATTTTTGTTTACTTATGTAACCTATGTTGTGGCTAGGGGGAACATGGTAGGATTCAACTGAAGCAGATACTGTCTTTAATTCACAGCCTGCCAAACAAAACAAAATCTCTTTATAAAATGATTTCTGTTCATCCCTCCATTGTTAATGAGAATGCCTTTTTCCTACTAGTGTAGGAGAAGCTTCTTCTAGGCATTCTTATCAACCATTAACTTTCCTGGTGCTAATGTGCTTATAGCACAACTAAAATCTCACATTTCCCTATTCTCTTTAGTTGCTTTTCATTTGACATTATTTCCAAATCTATCCTGTATATATCTTATTTGTACATCAGAGGGATGTTGCCTTCTCCAATAGATCATGAGCTCCTTGAAGGCAGTGACTATTTTTGCCTCTCTTTGTATCCCTAATGCTTAGCAGAGTGCTTGACAAATAGTAACCATTTTCTAAATGATTGTTAATTTCCTGATTAGCTTTACTTATCTTCTCAGGTAGCCTTGACCTCATGGTTTGCCCCTGAAATCCTTCAAAAGTTGCTATTTCATGATCCTTTCCCAAATTCTAGCTTTCTGTCATTTTTGACCTGCAAATATTTGGCCCTTACTGCTGCTTGAATGATTCTATTCTACATTGACTCCCTATTTCATTCCCTTCCCTTCTCCATTCTTCTCAACCCTATCTCTAGACCCTCACAATTACTTCAAATGACCTTAGTTCCTGTTTCATTGAGAAAACACTCCTCTTGTAGAATGTGGGATTTAAGCTGTGGCTTAAAGGAATCCTTGCATGTGGGAATGCAGAGGTAAGGAGAGAACATTTCAAGCCATTGAAAAGCCACAGAGTCAAGAGATAAAATCGAGTGCCATGTGCCAGAAAGAACAAAAAAAAAATCTTATATTTTATCTTTCCTATTATCTTTGTCTTTCCTAAAACAAAGTTAGCAAATTTTATTGCTTCTGCCTCTACGACATCCTCCAGATCTTTGCCCCACTCTTATTTTTGCCATCATTATCCTAATACAGGTTCCACTCATATGAACCCAAATTGAAAATAGATCATCATTTGACCCCTTGACACTGTAACATGGTTCACATTTTCATAATACCCTTTGTGCCCGTTCACCTGTTAATTCCTGTGTCCTTTAAAACTTAACCCATTTGTTCTTTCTTTCAGAAATATTCCCTAGACCTTTACTCCTCATATACCATTTTATTTAGTACTTCTCTAGAAATACTTTATCACATAATTTGGTGTCTTGTAGGTTTTTATTTCCTTTCCCCCTATTAAAATGTTTCATGAAGTAGATAGATAAAACACCTATATGCCAATAACTGTTAAGCGCCAAGAATACACATGCAACCAAACAAGATGATCCTTGCCTTCAAATGCTTATATTTTAATGGGAAAGACAAGACAGAAGAGCAGCTAGAGGATGCTAGAGCAGCTGGGTGATGTTAAGGTGGTAGGAAAGTGATGTGGAGTCCTGGTATATGAAAACTCACCTATCAGAACAAGGAGACTTAGGGTGAGGATAATGATTGGAGTATAGGCAATATATTGAGGAGATGGCTGAAATACTGTCTTATTAAACTTTGTATCTCCCCTATTTTCCTAGCACACAATACACACAAAAACCCAGAATATGGCCTTTGGGAAAGAAGTAAGACTGAATAATCCCAAACTGCTCTCTGACAAATAAACTACCATCATTTCCACATCACTGATTTTCAGTCATAGAACCTCTGGAAAACACAGTTTGAAGACTCATCTTTTTTATGGGTTATTGCAAAAGGATTGTTCTTGGTTTCCCAGCTTTCACACTTTTTAAAATTCATCCTTGCACCTAGCTGCTAAAATAACTTTTGGGGTTGGGGGAGTGGGAGGCGGAGCCAAAATGGCAGAGGGCAGACACGACTCTCTGTGATCTCCTCTGATAGTCCCTCAAACCAAGAACAGATTAAGCCTCTGAACTGATTCTGGACTGAAAGCTCCCTCGAACACTTGGAATACAATACATTTCCATCAAAAATTACCTTGTAAGGACTCCAGAGCAGGTCTGTTTCAAACAGGCAGGGGATCGGGCCACTTGCTGCACTCATGGGGCAGGGTGCAGCCGGGGAGGGAGACGGGGGCTAGAAGGGAGCGTGGTGGATTCTAGGCACCCAGGAAGTCCCTGGGAGACACTTGGGCCATTTTGCTCTGCTTGCGGGCAGGTGCTTTGGCAGATCTGCCTTTGGTAAAGAGTGGATTGAGAACAGCTGAGAGCATGGACCTGGACCAACCAGCCCCACACCGGAAGTCAACTATATGAACTGCCCCAGGGCAAATTGAAGCAGCTGCTGATCCCCTGCTTTAATCAGACCTCGAGTTCTAAAAAATGAGTAAGAAACAGAAAAGAACTCTCACCATAGACAGCTTTTATGGATAGAAAAAAGAGCAGACCTCAGATCCTGAGGTTCCTAAAGGGAAAGCAACTCCAGAGGAAGCCACAAAGGGAGACATGAGCTGGTCCACATTTCACAAGGCTTTCCTGGAAGATTATATAAAGAATCTCAAAAGAGTTAGAAGAAAAATGGGGAAATGAATTGAGATCAGTGCAAGGATATAATGCCCTACAAAAGAGATATGAAAAAGACACCAATTCACTGAAAAACAAAATTGGTAAAATGGAAAAAGAATGCAATGAACAAAAAAATTCAATTAGCCAATTTCAAAAGGAGCTAAAAAAGGTAACTGAAGAAAATACTTTAAAAATTAAAATTGAACAAATAGAAGTGAATGACTCAAGACTTCAAGAATCAGTCAAACAAAAACAAAAAAAATGAAAAAATAGAAGAAAATATGAAATATCTCCTAGGAAAAACAACTGACTTGGAAAACAGATCCAGGAGAGACAATCTAAGGATTATTGGACTCCCTGAAAGCCATGATGAAAAAAAGAACCTAAATGCTATCTTCCAGGAAATCATGAAAGAAAACTGTCCTGATGTTTTAGAATCAGAAGGCAAAATCACCATCGAAAGAATTCACTGATCACCTCCTGAAAGATACCCCAAAATTAAAACCCCAAGGAATATCGTGGCCAAATTTCAAGACTGTCACACCAAGGAAAAGATATTGCAAGCAGCTAGAAAGAAACAATTCAAATACCGAGGAACTGTAATTAGAATCACACAAGATCTGTCAGCTTCCACATTAAAGGATCAAAGGGCCTGGAATCAGATATTTCAAAAGGCAAAGGAACTTGGATTACAGCCAAGAATAAGTTATCCAGCTAGAATGAGCATTATCTTCCAGGGAAGAAGATGCTCATTCAGTGATACAAGAGAATTTCATCTATTTCTAATGAAAAGACCAGATCTGAACAAAAAATTTGACCTCCAAACACAGAACTCAAGAGAAGCATAAAAAGGTAAAAAGGAAAACTCTTGAGAACTATATTTCTACTATAGATATACTCAAAGAATGAGGGTATAATTTGATTTTACTCTAATAATAATGGAAAAGAAATTAGGGGGGAAGGGCTATCATATTGGAAAAAGAGGGTAAAGAAGGTAAAATAAAGTAAAAAAAAAGGAGGTAAAAATAAGGTAAAATCTCATGAAGAGGCATTGCAAATCTAATATAATTGAGGGAAAAAAAAGGAGGGCAATGAGCATTGTGTGAATCTTACTCTTATCAGATTGGGCTCTAAAAGAGTATATCAGATACATTTGGTTTCACAGAAAAATTTGTCCCTACTTATAGGGAAGTAGGACGGAAAGAAGGAAAAGAAAGGGATAGACTAATAGAAGGGAAAACAGAAAAATTAGGGGAAAGGTGTAAAAAAGAGGGAGGAGTTCTCTAAGGGGGGGGAGACTGTTAGAGGGAGGTGGTCATCAAAAACAAAATACTGAGGTGGGGGGAAGGGAGAAAGAGGAAAGGGAAGAGAAAAACATAACTGGGTAAATAAGATGAGAGGAAATATAGATTTAGTTATTTTAACTGTGAATGTGAATGAGTTGAACTCTCCCATAAAGCGGAAGCGGATAGCAGACTGGATTAAAAACCAGAATCCAACAATATGTTGTTTACAAGAAACACATCTAAAACACAGAGATAAATACACAGTGAAGGTAAAGGGCTGGAGCAGAATCTTTTATGCTTCAGGTGAACAAAAAAAAGCAGGGGTAGCAATCCTTATCTCAGATAAAGTAAAAACAAAAATAGATCTAATTAAAAGAGATAAGGAAGGAAACTATATTTTACTAAAGGGTACCATAGATAATGAAGCAGTATCAATGTTAAACATATATGCACCAAGTGGTATAGCATCCAAATTCCTAGAGGAGAAACTAACAGAGATGCAAGGAGAAATAGACAGCAAAACTATACTAGTGGGGGACCTCAATCTTGCTCTCTCAGAATTAGATAAATCAAACCACAAAATAAATAAGAAAGAAACTAGGGAGGTAAACAAATTGTTAGAAAAGTTAGATATGATAGGTCTTTGGAGGAAATTGAATGGCTTTAGAAGGGAGTTTACTTTTTTCTCAATTGTTCGTGGAACTTATACAAAAATTGATCATGTGTTAGGCCAAAATCAAATGCAGAAAAGCAGAAATAGTAAATGCATCCTTTTCAGATCATGATGCAATAAAAATCACATGTAATATAAGGCCAGGAGAAAATAGACCAAAAGTTAATTGGAAATTAAATAATCTAATTTTAAAGAATGAATGGGTGAAAGAGCAAATCATAGACACAATCAATAATTTCATCCAGGAGAATGACAATAATGAGACAACATACCAAAATTTGTGGGATACGGCCAAAGCGGTTATAAGGGGCAATTTTATATCTCTAGATCCTGACTTGCATAAAATAGAGAAAGAGAAGATCAATGAATTGGGCTTACTATTAAAAAAGCTAGAAAAAGAGCAAATTAAAAACCCCCAATTAAATACCAAATTGGAAATTCTGAAAATCAAAGGGGCAATTAATAAAATTGAAAATAAGAAAACTATTGAATTAATAAATAAAACTGAGTTGGTTTTATGAGAAAAAAACCAACAAAATAAATAAGCCTTTAGTTAATTTGATTAGAAAGAGGAAAGAGAAAAATCAAATTGTTAGTCTCAAAAATAAGGGAGAACTTTCCACCAATGAAGAGGAAATTAGAGTAATAATGAGTTACTTTGCCCAACTTGATGCCAATAAATTTGATAATCTAAATGAAATGGAGGAATATCTACAAAAATATAGATTGCCCAGGTTAACAAAAGAGAAAATAAATTATTTAAATAGCCCCATTTTAGAAAAAGAAATAGAATAAGCTATTAATTAACTCCCTAAGAAAAAATCTCCAGGGCCAGATGGATTTACATGTGAATTCTATCAAACATTCAAAGAACAATTAACTCCAATACTATATAAACTATTTTAAAAAATAGGGAAAGAAGGTATACTACCAAATTCCTTCTATGATACAGATATGGTGCTGATAGCTAATCCAGGTAGGGTACAAACAAGAGAAAGAAAACTATAGGCCAATTTCCCTAATGAATAATTCATGCAAAAATTTTAAATAAGATATTAGCAGTGAGATTACAGAAAGTCATCTCCAGGATAATACACTATGACCAAGTAGGATGTATACCAGGAATGCAGGGCTGGTTCAATATTAGGAAAACTATCAGCATAATCAATTATATTAATAACCAAACTAATAAAAATCATTTGATTACCTCAAAAGATGCAGAAAAAGCATTTGATAAAATCCAACACCCATTCCTATTAAAAACACTAGAGAGTATAGGTATAAATGGGCTTTTCCTTAAAATGATTAGTAGTATCTACTTAAAACTATCAGCAAGCATCATATGTAATGGAGACAAACTAGAACCATTCCCAATAAGATCAAGGGTGAAACAAGGCTGCCCACTGTCATCATTACTATCTACTATTGTATTAGAAATGTTAGCTTTGGCAGTAAGAGAAGAAAAAGAGATAAAAGGAATTAGAGTAGGTAATGAGGAAACCAAATGATCACTCTTTGCAGATGACATGATGGTATAATGGGAGAACCCTAGAGACTCATCTAAAAAACTACTAGAAACAATTCACAACTTTAGCAAAGTTGCAGGATACAAAAAGGACAAAAATCATCAGGATTTTTATGTTACCAAAAAAGTTCAGCAGCAAGAGATACAAAAAGAAATTCCATTCAGAATGACGGATCATAGCATAAAATATTTGGGAATCTCTCTGCCAAGGAAAAGTCAGGAACTATACGAACTAAACTACAAAGCACTTTCCACACAAATAAAGTCAGACCTAGTCAATTGGAAAAACATCAAGTACTCATGGGTAGGCTGAGCCAATATAATAAAAATGACAATACTACCCAAACTAATTTACTTATTTAGTGCCATACCAATCAAACTCCCAAGAAATTATTTTACAGATCTAGAAAAAAATAGTAGCAAAGTTCATTTGGAAGAACAAAAGGTCAAGAATTTCAAGGGAATTAATGAAAAAAAAGGCCGATGAAGGTGGCCTTGCTGTACCAGATCTAAAACTATATTATAAAGCAGTGATCATCAAAACCACTTGGTACTGGCTAAGAAATAAAGTAGTCGATCAGTGGCATAGGATAGGATCACAGGACAAACTAGGCAATAACTATAGCAATTTAGTGTTTGATAAACCCAAAGACCCCAGCTTCTGGAATAAGTACTCACTATTTGACAAAAACTGCTGGGAAAATTGGAAACTAGTGTGGAAGAAATTAGGGCTTGACCCACACCTACCACCACATACCAAGATAAGATCTAAATGAGTTTATGATTTGGATATAAACAGTGATATTATAAGCAAATTAGAGGAATGTAATATAGTTTACCTCTCAGACCTGTGGAGATGGAATAAATTTATGTCCAAAGAAGAACTGGAACTCTTAATTGAACACCAGATAGATAATTTTGACTATGTTAAGTTAAAAAGGTTTTGTACAAACAAAACTAATGCAGACAAGATTAGGAGGGAAGCATCCAATTGGGAAATCATCTTTGTATTTAAAGATTCTGATAAAGGCTTCATTTCTAAAATATATAGAGAATTGTCTCATATTTATAAGAATTCAAGCCATTCTCCAATTGACAAATGGTCAAAGGATATGAACAGACAATTTTGAGATAATGAAATTAAAACTATCTCTAGTCATATGAAAAGGTGCTCCAAATGACTACTGATCAGAGAAATGCAAATTAAGACAACTCTGAAGTACCACTACACACCTGTCAGATTGGCTAAGATGACAGGAAAAGATAATGACGAATGTTGGAGGGGATGTGGGAAGGCTGGGACACTGATGCATTGTTGGTGGAACTGTGAACAGATCGAACCATTCTGGAGAGCAATTTGGAGCTATGCTCAAAAAGTTATCAAACTCTGCATACCCTTTGATCCAGCAGTGTTTCTACCGGGCTTATATCCCAAAGAGATCTTAAAGGAAGAAAAGAGACCCACATGTAAAAAAATGTTTGTGGCAGCCCTTGTTGTAGTGGCTAGAAACTGGAAACTGAATGGATGCCCATCAATTGGAGAACGGCTGAACAAATTATGGCATGTGAATGTTATGGAATATTATTGTTCTATAAGAAACGACCAGCAGGATGATTTCAGAGAGGCCTGGAGAGACTTGCATGAACTGATGCTGAGAGAAATAAGCAGAACCAGGAGATCATTATACACGGCAATAACAATACTATATGATGATCAATTCTGATGGACATGGCTCTCTTCAACAATGAAATGTTTCAAACCAGTTCCAATTGTTCAGTGAAAAAAGCCATATACACCCAGAGAGAGGAATATGAAATGTGGACCACAACATAACATTTTCATGCTCTAGTATTCTGTCTGAAGCATATGGCACCTTCCATTCCAAGTTTATTGGAATTGTCTTGAGTCACCAAATTGTTGAGAAGAGCCAAATCCATCACAGGTGATCATCACACAATCTTACTGTTATTTCACTCAGCATCAGTTCATATAAGTCTTTCCAGGCTTTTCTGAAATGAGCCTGCTCATCATTATAGAACAATAATATTCCATTACATTATTCGGCCACTCCCAACTGATGGGCATCTATTTTCAATTTCTTGCCACTACAAAAAGTGCTTCTGCAAACATCTTAGCACATATGGGTCCTTTTCCCTCTTTTATAATTTCTTGGGGATACAGACTCAGTACTGAGACTACTGGATCAAAGGGTATGCACAGTTTCATAGCCTTTTGGGCCTAGTTCCAAATTGTTCTCCATAATGACTGGATTATTTCATAACTCTGCCAACAATGGTGTAGCAGTTAAACTGATTTGCTGAAGAACGGCAGAGAATAAATATAGTCTCCTAGATATCTAAAGGCTTATAAAAGCTGTGCTGTAATAATGGATTTTCCACATCTTTTCCTTTTTTCTTTAGGTAATTCTTCCATTTTCATCCTTAAATGTCTCGGGGAAAACAACTTTCTTTAATAAATTGTTTTTACCCTCTACTTCTTGCTGCTTTTTGAGATTATACTATTCATAGTTATCCATCTTGTCATATTTTACAAATGAGTTTTATAGTCAAACCTGTTTTTGCTTTGGCAGCTATTTCTTTTTATTTGGCAAAGATTTGCTACTTACCATTAGATAAACCATGACTAGACTGAGCTCTAATGTTGCCCAGTTGTGGCAGTTAGTTTACAGTGTAAGACATATGGAGGTAAAAATGAAACAATTTAGGTACTATTTGTCTGAGGAGTCAAGGGTAATAATAAGTCAAGGTTACAAACCTGGGACTCTGAAAGAATGATTTTACCCATTTTGATAGAAATAGGGAAATTTGGAAGAGGAATGTTTGAAACAGGAGATGAATAAAGTTTTGGACTTAAGTTTGAGATGTTTCTGGGAGATTGAAGCTTCAGGGAAAAATTGGTACTGAATATCTGTATCTTTACATATACATGTATATGCATATCTCTCAGATAATAGTGGTTTTTTTGTTTTTTTTTATTAATGCTTTTTATTTGCAAAACATATGTATGGGTAATTCCTAAATATTAACCCTTACAAAGCTTTCTGTTACAAATTTTTCCCCCCTACTACCTACCCCTCCCCTAGATGGCAGGATATCCACTACATGATAATTATGTTAGAATACTTAAGAAATCAAATATATGTATAGTTATTGCATCATTTTTTTGTGCAGGAGAAATCATATCTACAAGAAAGGATAATCTGATAAAGGAAATACAATGCAAGCAAACCTCAATAGAGAACATGAAAATGTTATGTTGTGGTCCACATTTCACATTCTCTCAGATAATAGTTAAGCCCTTGGAAGCTAATGAGATTACCATGTGTAAAAGGAGAAAACAAAAAAGACATAAGACAGAATCTTGTTGGAGTGATCTATCAGGTAGTGTCACAGAAACCCAGAAAAGAAAAAGTATCCAGGAGAAGCAAATAGTAAAAAAGTGCCAATTCTTTTTGTCAACATTAGGTACCTATGAACCAATTCTTCTACTTAACTACAACTTCCTTTTTGCTTTTTGTTTTGTTTATAGCAGAAAGTCAAGATAGATTTGATTCAGCCCCTCTAGCAACTTGACCAGTCCAGTCATTGCACAAGGATCTCACATTTAGAATTCCATTTGTCAGATTAAAGTTAAATTTGGTCATTGTTGGAGGGTTTGTGGGAGAGAAAGGCATTGCAAATTCATATAACCATTCTGAAGGGCATTTTGGAATCCCCTTTGTCTACCATCAGAAACTATGAGCAAGATCATCCATGAGCTGAATGGAAAGCTCATAGGGCTGGCCTTCCATGTTCCTACTGTTAGGCTATCTATCATGGATTTTCTATGTATGTAGTAGGAGAAACACCAAACAAGTGTGTCAAATAAATGGTTCCAATTAAAGGTGACATAATAAGAAGTAGCTTGAATATAGAACTGGGAATCAAGAAGACTTTAGTTTGACTCTCCAGTCTGGTATTTCCCATTTCTGTAACTTTGAGCAAGTCCACTCTAGGATATTTCTTCATTTGTAAAATAAGGGGATGCTAGGTGGCGGAGTGGATAGAGCACCAGCCCTGATGTCAGAAGGACCTGAGTTCAAATCTGGTCTCGGACACTTAACATTTCCTAGCTGTGTGACCCTGGGCAAGTTACTTAACCCCAATTGCCTCAGCATTAAAAAAAAAAAAAAAGAGGGAATTGAACTAGATTATATGTAGTCTTTTTCCAGTTTTAAATCTTATGATAAGCACCATCCCATTAGTTTTTAATATATTGGCATCAGCATAAAGAGGCAAAAGCAAGAATTTCTTTTCTTTTCCCCTGATAATGCAGTGACTTTTTTTTTTTTTTTTTTTTTTTGCTGAGGCAATTGAGGTTAAGTGACTTGCCCAGGGTCACACAGCTAGGGAATGTTAAGTGTCTGAGACCAGATTTGAACCCAGGTCCTGCTGACTTCAGGGCTGGTGCTCTATCCACTGCACCACCTAGCTGCCCCAATGCAGTGACTTTTGACCTACAGTAGCATCCTTTAGTTTTGTTGACTATATGGTTCTGCAGAGACATGAGCCATTCCTGTAGTTTTATATTTTATCTCCACTTTCATTTTCACTTTTTGCTTTATAAGTAGAACCTTGGGTAGAGATAGTAATAAAGTCTGAAAAGTTTGCAATTTAGAGTAATAAAAGAACAAAATGAGCAAAATCAGGAGAACATTTTTTATAATATCTCTGGGAATTTTTTTTAAGGGAACATTGAAAGCTTTCAAAATTCTAATTAATAAATGACTGGTGTTGAAGTGATGATTTATACTTTTCAGGGAATAGGTAGTGAAGAATGAAACAAATTTTTAAATTAAGATTAATACGTACTTGTTACAAGGGAAGGTTGGGGATGATGTGGTGTGGGGGAGGATATCATTAGAAAGGGATAGTGGTTTGGTTTTTTTTTGTTTTTTTTGTTTTTTTTTTTTTCAAAATGAAAAGGCATCAATAATGCATTTTAAAAGTATACTATCTAATTATGTTGAGCTGTAATGAATGATGTAATATTGATGTCTTACCTTACAGATTTTAAGCTTCTTGAGGGTAGCTGTTATATCATTTTTCATCATTTTATCTTTGTCTAAAGGTACTTAGCATATTTTAATTAAATATTTCATTTAAATTTTTCTAGTTGTTTTAAACATTCCAGAATATATTCTACTTTTCTCTCCCCATAAACTAGAGGATATGATTTTATAGCAGATAGTTTTTATATAGCTTTTATAATTTCAGTTGTGCTTGCTTTATGCCAAATAGTGTAAATTTAAAGACAAATCTCAATGCATCCCCTCAAAGAGTTTACATTTTATGAGGGGGAAGGAGATGGTGTTTGTGTATTTGTATGTTTTGTGCATGTGTTTGCACATGTATGTTTCAGTGTTAATCATTATTGTCACTCTTCTAAGTAAATGGAGAGATAAAAGGATGATAGGATCATAGACAATAGAATCATACCTTGGGCTGGAAGGGACCTTAGAGGTTAATTTCTGAAGTTCTTAATTGTCTATAAGTAAAGTGAAAGATAAAACAGAAGTGAAAGTAGTTTTAATTTTTAGATCAGTTTACTTACAGGAACAATTCTGTGGTTCATGCATTTAAATAATATTGCTTGCAATAAGTCTTCAATTACTGTAAGTCACTGATTCATTTTATGCATATTGATTTCTGCCCAAGGTGAAATTTGTGATATTAACAGGAAATATAAGTGATTACTTATTTCTCACTTTAAAATTCTTGTGTTTTTCCAAAAAAAAAAAAAATGAATAACCCTGATAAAAAGGTAATTTTTACATAATCACTTAGTAATGATTTGCACAGAGCCATGAAAATAATTAATTGTCTCATATTGCATGTCTTAGACTATCCATTTCACTTACCTTTAAAGACCCAAATTTATTTCACATGCTTTAAGGTTCCTGTGTAGGAGTGCTTTTCAACAATTCGCTTTCATTACCATAATCCTACCATTGTCAATGTTAAGATAATCCATTTTCAAGTGAATCTTGTCACTATTTGCCATTGAAATATAAATTTTGGTTCCAAAACTGTACAAAGACCTCTGAGAAATTGAAAATAGCTATTTGCCATAAATAACTATAGATGTACAAAAACTGTACTTTGGTTCTCATAAATGTTTTGGGGTCAGAGGTAGTGACTATATTTCTTTGTTAGTGTTTTTGAAAGTTTTAAAATCTTAAAATGACCAAGCATTATGATTCTTTTTAATTTTAATTTTTAAAATTTAACTTTAGTGTTCAGATTCTACAATTTAAATTTTATTTCTTGATATGCAAAAAAGACCCTCAAAATCTTTCTGGTTCATCTTCTACCAAAGTTTAAAAAAAAAAAAAAAACTTTTCAGGATGGCTGTCTATGTAGAAATCTTAGCATCTCTTAGCACAGTCATTTATTTATTTATTATTTGCAAAACATATGTATGGGTAATTCTTCAACATTAACCCTTACAAAGCTTTCTGTTACAAATTTTTCCCCCCTACTCCCTACCCCTCCCCTAGATGGCAGGATATCCAGTACGTGTTAATTATGTTAAAATATTTGGCAAATCAAATATATGTATACATATTTCCAAACTTATCATTGTTGTGCAAGAAAAATCGTATCTACACAGAAGACATATCAGATAAAGGAAACACAATGTAAGCAAACATCAATTGAGAGCATGAAAATGTTACGTTGTGGTCCACATTTCACATCCCTCTCTCTGGGTGTATATGGCTTTCTTCAGTGAACAATTGGAAGTGGTTTGAAACATTTCATTGTTGAAGCGAGCCATGTCCATCAGAATTGATTGTCATATAGTATTGTTGTTGCCGTGTATAATGATCTCCTGGTTCTGCTCATTTCACTCAGCATCAGTTCATGCAAGTCTCTCCAGGCCTCTCTGAAATTGTCCTGCTGGTCGTTTCTTAGAGAACAATAATATTCCATAATATTCATATACCATAATTTATTCAGCCATTCTCCAATTGATGGGCATCCATTCATTTTCCAGTTTCTAGCCACTACAAAAAGGGCTGCCACAAACATTCCTGCACATGTGGGGCCCTTTCCTTCCTTTATGATTTCTTTGGGATATAAGCCCAATAGAAATAGCAGGGTCGTTTTAAATGAGTTATGGTACACATGTTAACCATTTTAGCTTACAATTCATTGTGAGCCATTTTATTTAGTCCAATCCCTTCATTTTGTAGAAAAAGAAACTAGGCCCATGATTTGTCCAAGGCCACACAGATACCAAGTGTCGGTCAGGTAGTGATTTCAGAGCCTGAATATAAATTTCTTCTATTTAGCTTGAACTTTGTATAAAAGATTAGATTGTCTCTATGATGTTTATACTATTAAAAAGTTAAACCATGACCATATCCTAAGGAGATCAATTATGGAAAGAAAGATCCCGTATATATCCATAATATTCCTAACACTTTGGGGGGTATCAGAAATAGAAACAAAGCAGGTATTCATCAGCTGGCACCTCCAATGTCTAAATGAAAATAGTGATACATATAGTGGATTATTATGCTATAAGTAACAGTGAATATGAAGAATTCTTAGAAAACCATGTGAATTGATATAGTCAAATAAGCAGAATCTCCCCTCAAAAATTATATGCAGTAATTATAATAATGTAAATGACAGGTTTGTTGTCCCTCAAAGGGGATGATAAGCACAGTAGGTGCTTAATAAATACTTGTTGGTTGCTAGATGTACGGGGGTGGGGGGTTACAAATACAGTGAATGAAATGATCTCTACTTACAAAGAGCTTATATTTTAATGGAAGAGAAAACAAGGACTTCTACATATAGAGACTTACTTCAGAGCTATTTCGGGTTCAGTTTTAGGTCACTGCAGTAAAATTTCACACATGAATTTTTTGGAAAGTTAACTATCCTATCTATTAAATGTATAAGAGTAGTGTGTCTAAAACAAACCCAATGTATACATCTAAATTAAAAATACTTTCATTAAAAAATGCTAACCATCATCTGAACCTTCAATGAATTGTAATTTTTTTGCTGGTAGAGAATCTAGCCTCTGTGTTGATGGTTGCTGACTGATCAGAGTGGTGATTATTCTGAAGGGGGTGGCTCTGGCAATTTCTTAAAATAAGGTAATGAAGCTTCCCAAATCTATTGACTTTTCCTTTCACTTCAATCTTAGAAACCATTATAAAGTTATTAATTGACCTAATTTCAATATTGTTGTATGTTAGGGAATAAAGAGGCCCAAGGGGAGTGAGGGAAATAGGGTACTGCCTATTGGTGGAGCAGTCAGAACACACATTTATCCATCGAGTTTAACACGATAATGGGCATGGTTTATGACTCTCCAAAACAATTTACAGTAGCAACATCAAAAATCACTAATCATAGACACCGTAGCAGGTATAACAACAATGGAAAAATTTGAACTATTGCAAGAATTATCAAAATGTGGCAGAGACATATTGTGAGCCCATGCTGTTAGAAAATGGTATCAATAGATTTGCTTGACACAGGGTTGCTACAAACCTTCGATTGGTAAATAATGTAGTATCTGAAGTGCAATGAAAAAAGATGTGCCTCTGTACAGAATAATTATAGATTATAAATACTGGTAGTTAAATAGGAGGTAATTAGAGATAGAAGACACTGTCATTGAAGGGATCAGGGAAGGCTTCACAAAAAAAGGTGATTCAAGTATTGCATCTTAAATGAAGAGAAGAGTTGTTAGGTGAAGCAGAATGGCATGGTAGGTATATGGCTAGTAAATGAGTTCTTCCCAAAGCATTATAGAATAGGTGAAAGAACTAGAGAACCCAAGTTCTTATCCCAACTCTGCTACCTAAATCACATTTGACCTTGTGCAAATCACTTGGCTGAATCTTTTTTCCTCTGTAAAATGAGGCATTTGAACTAGCTGGCCTCTCAGGAACTTCTAACTCTAAAACATTGATTCCGAATTCAGTCTTCTATCTACCATGCCATTCTGCTTCTAGTTACATGAACTTAAAAGTATGTTGCAGGTTTTTTTTTTTTTTGTTTTGTTTTGTTTTGTTTTTTTTTGTTTGTTTGTTTTTCTTTTGGGGGAGGTTAAAAAAATTGCTTTGTTCACTTTGTAAGAATTATGGCCTATGACAGGCCTCCATTTCCTGGTGTTTTCATATTTGATTTATGTTGTTCTCAGAGTATTATAGTTTAAGTGGTTGAATTGATTTAATATTTATTACCTAATTATTAGCCTTATGTATTTTTTGAAATTTATCAGCCATCTGTTTTGGAAAATATTTCACAGATGCTGAAATGGAACTGCTTGAACCTGCTGAGTACTCCCTTCAATAATACAGAATGTTTATGCCTGCTCATCCTGAACAGTTCTTGTCCATGACCTCCACATACATTAAGCACACATAAGTGCTAGTGTCCTTTCTCGTTTTTATCTTGACAGCCAAAGGATGATATATTGAGAACATTTCACTGTTAGTGAATTGTTTGCCTATATGCAGGAAATCTTAAACCCTTTTGTTCAGTGTTACATTCCAAAACATTGTCTCTATTGTGTTTCTGTCTCTCATCTTCCCTTGAGCTCAGATAAGGGTTTTTTTGTTTTGTTTTGTTGCTGAGGCAATTGGGGTTAAGTGACTTGCCTAGGGTCACACAGCTAGGAAGTGTTAGGTGTCTGAGAGCACATTTAAACTCAGGTCCTCCTGACTTCAGGGCTGGTATTCCATCCACTGCGCCACCTAGCTGTCCTCCAGATAAGGTTCTTAACTTTGTGCCAGTGGGCCTTCTTTCTCTGTTTGATTAAGCCTATGGATGAACCCCTTCTCAGAAGAATGATTTATTGCCTCTATTCATAATCGATGGAAATGCTAAATTTCAGTTTGAAGTTAGTGAAAATAAAGATGTAGGATTGTTCAGGGATTCCCCCATCCACATTCATATAAGCTGTGAAATTTATCCTAATGCTCCTGATGAGTGGAGGAGAGATCGCTAGACCCCAGTTTAAGCTAGGTGAACTTATTTATTTCTAAGATATAGCAGATTCCATAAAAGTTAATGAAATAGCTTGTTGCCAAAATATTGTGAAGAGCATTAAGAGAGGAACCAAGCCCAATTATGTTCCCTTTGGTTTGCCTTGTTTTTTCTCAGATCTTCAAATTAGTATGTTGTATATGAGTAGAACCCTAGTCCTACCTTGAAATCCTTGCTTTGTTAAATGTGCTTTAAAACTATTAATATGTCAAAAAATAAGTATTGTTCCCTTTAGACGCAATATAAAAGCTTTTATCATTGGGAAGGAAGAAAATAACAGATGTGTGAATTATATGTTAACAAAACTTTCTAGAGAAGTATGACTCCATTTTGTAATAAATTATTAAGAAAAAAATAATTTGTTCTACAGGAATACATCCATTTTGTGGGGGAGGGGAAGCTGTTAATTGTAAAGACTATCAAAATGGGAAGATACCTGTAGAGACCATATGGATAAGTATCTCACTATCTAGGCTGTAAGATATTCCTCTGGATTTTAGAATAGGTTGACCCAGAGAAATAGATGTAAACTAAGAAGTTTTTAGAATTGCTATATAGTAGGTATGAACATTTTATTAGACTTAATTATTCTTTCTACATCTTACCACCTCCCCCCCAAAAAAAAACAAAACAGCAAGACAAATTATAAGTTTGAAATGTTAGGCTTTCTTCATCACTTAATTATATTTGGGTACATTTGAATGGTAGATAATAAATAAATTAGATTAACTAAACCCAGTTCTCTTATATTTTTTGGCAAAAGAGTCCTCTAATTGAATTAGCATCTTTGTATTCAGTGCACTCATCTATTATCTTCTCTCTTTTTAAAAAAAAATCCACTATTTAAAATTGTCCCTATTATGGTTAACTACTGTTTGGGCCTCCTAATTTGTACACTGAATTTCTTCCTGAGGAAACTATTATTGAGTTTCATTTATGAAACACTTATTTTTATTTAAATTTATCATATAGGTTTATGTCTCTTTCACATTAAAATCATAATTTGGGGACAGCCTATTTCTGAGACAAGAAAAAAATTAAGCATAGACATAGTTGGGATTATTTTTGCCCATTTAGTACTTATAAAGTGTTTTTATATATTAAGTAGTAATAAAACTCAAAGGACAATAATTTTAAGAAAAAATTATTAAATGACATGTAAAATATTGCTGAGAAGATTTTACTTTCAAATGTATGTAGATATTTTGTTACAAGAATAATTTCAGGAAAAGAACATGTGTATATTTGTTTCTATGCTCAAAACTTGACAGAATATATCTTTTAAAATTAAAAGCTCAGAATCATGTTTGCATATATTGATAATATGACAGCCTTGAATCTATATGTACAAATTTCTTGTATGCATGTACATTAGATACAATGATAGAAAACATTTTAATTTCCTTGTCCTTTTATAATAAAGTAGAAAAGGATAGAACAGTACTGATTTAATGAGACTTTGAAATTTTCATATTTGATAAGACTTTGAAATTTCTTGTATTGTATTCTATGCTTATGGTAAACTGTGTTGACAGGCTGAAAATTCTTTAATCTCATTAATAAGTAACTAAAACAATAAGTAGGAAAAATATTTTCTGATTACTTTATTACTCATGAAATTTAAATGATCCTGTAATGGCTGATTTTAGATGCCCTTGAAGATTACTTTTGATTCTTTTTTTTTTTTTTTTAATAATTCTCTGAAGTGACACTTATGCACTTTACATAAGTATTTTTTTTCCTCTGAGGCAGTTGGGGTTAAATGACTTGCCTAGGGTCACACAGCTAGGAAGTGTTAAATGTCTGAGATGAGATATGAACTCAGGTCCTCCTAACTTCAGGGCTGGTGCTCTAACCACTGAGCCACCTAGCTGCCTCTACATAAAAGTATTTTTGCTAAATTAGTTCAGTTCCACAAACATTTAAGTGCCTGTTTTGCATAAGACAATATCATGGTGGTCATGTTTTTTTCTTAAAAATTATGACAGCCACTTCACAGAACATAATAATGACTTTCTCACAAATCATCTCTGCTATTTCTCATAGCACTACCTAGAATTTTTCCTTTGCCTTTATCATTCTCCCTTGTTTTGTGGTTATTTGTATACCTGTCTTTATATGTTAGATTTTCAATTCCTTGAAAAGAGGTTCTATCATATCCATCTTTTTATCTGTAGCACTTTATACAGTGTTTTGCATGTCATTTGTTGAATTTACATCTTGATTTGCAATCATTCTAATGGCTACACCAATAATCTCTATCTTAATAGGAAATAACATGCTCCAGCTGAGAGCAAATATGGCTACCATCCTACCAACCATTACTTTTAATCTCTGTGTTTATGTTAGCATCAGAGATGGCTTTTGACCTACAAGGTTTTTTTTCCCCCAATTAGGATTGTGTCTAGCATTATTGGTTTTTAAGATTTAAATTTTTATCTCTTTTAGTTCTTCACTAGTTGGATTTTTGTATAGTCCCTCACATAAATGATACATAAACTATATAACATCACTATTCTATTTTTTTTGTTATTACACAAGTTTGTAATTCATAATTTTATTTTTAAGTTATTAAATTGTCTTTAGGGCGATTCATCATAAACATCCAGAAAACAATTTTTCTTCCATGCCTCATATTTTTATGTCCAAGTAGAATGAGTAGCAAGCAGCTTAGGCAAAGAAACTTCATGGTTACTGACAGTTCTTTATAGAGATTGTTCAGCAGTTTTAATAATCCAAGTTCGTCTTCTTTTCTCTGTAATAATTCAATATGTCAAGATATATTTATCATTCTTTTAGAGGGAGTATTCAGTTATGTAGGGTTTTTTTTTTTTGTGTACACCTTGTAAAGAATAGTGGATAGATAGCAAACTTCCAAGCCTGGAAGATGTTAAGTCCTGACTCTTGTCATAAACACTGATTGTGTGGCCCTGAACAAGTCAGTTAACTTCTCTGTGCTCCACTCAACTCTCTAAGATTATAGTTTGCAGAGAAGGTGGTAACTTAAGTGGATAGAGAGAATTTCATTACCTGATAAATCACAAGTCCCTATACCCAGTAGAGAGGGTACCAATTTAGTAACTGCTATTTTGAGCTAGAAAACTAGGCACTTCAAATAGATGAGGCAGTTTAATTATAGCTTATTAAATTTTTTTTAAAAAATTATTTAGTATGTTTTGTGTGTGTGTATAAAACTCATGTAATAACCAGAGATTTCAAACACTATTTGTTCCTTTTGTAGGATATTAGACATGAAGCCAGTGACTTTCCCTGTAAAGTGGCCAAACTTCCAAAAAACAAAAATCGAAATAGGTACAGAGATGTCAGTCCCTGTAAGTATTCTTATTTTAGTTATTTATCTCATTGCTTTATACTTTTTTGTATTTTTTTTCCTCTGTAGAGATTGGATAAATAAGGTATCAAATACATGTTTTTCTATTAACATCCATCTTTTATATAATAATAATAGTAAGAATAGCTAACATTTAAGGTTTGCAGACCACTTTACAAATGTCATCTCATTTTATCCTCATAGCAACCTTGGGAGGTAGATGCTATTATTATTATTATATTAAATTATATTATATATGCCTCATATAATATAATTTATATAATTATAAATTAGATATTAGGTGTGTGAATATAAATTAAATATAATATGCGGTTAACAGATGAAGAAATTGAATCTTAAAAAGGTTAATTGATTTGCCTGGGGTCACCAGTCTAATATGTGTCTGAAGCTGAAGTTGAGTACAGTGCTGTGCTCACTGCACTATCAGTTGCCTTATATTTGTTTACCTGTGTAGCAGCACTAGAGATATGTTGTTGGGTAATAGCTCATTTCTAATTGGGAAATAAGCTAATCCACATAAGTAAATATTGAAGACAACTGAAGGTTGCTCCCTTAAATAAAAATTTTATTATCAGTTTTGAAGAGAATGTCTTATGGCATATTGGTTCTCTTATGAATTTAATTCTATTGTTCCTATTTTATCCTCAATATGAAAACAGGGAAACAGGAAATATTAAAATTAAGAGGTACCAAGATTTCTTTTTGAAAAAATTTACTCATATCCCAGTCCATTTTTGCTGCTAATAGATAATTTGTCCCTATGCACTTAATTTACTTTCTTTGTGAGTATTCATTCCACAGGATTGATCTACAAGGTCATTATCCTGTGGTTAACCCAATGAGAGAAATCTTTCAGAACTTAACCAAAGTGTTTGATCAAATATATACACATACACAAACCATTCCAATTTGGTAAGACTTGTGATATTCTGCACTTCATGGACATAACCTTCAAGAAACAAGGGTCAGAAAATCAACTGAAAAACTAGGTAAAAATAACAACTTTAGCAGAGTTTCAGGATGTAAAATATACTTATATAAATCATCAGTATTCTATATATTACCAATGAAATTCAGCAGCAAAGATAGAAATAAAAATTCCATTTAAAATAACTGCAATATAAAATACTTGGGAAGTCTCCCTGCCAAGACAAACTCAGAAACTACATGAACACATTTTTACAAAACATTTTTCATATAAATAAAGTCAGATATAAACATTTGGAAACATTATTGCTCATGGGTTG
The DNA here is from genome assembly GCA_023553655.1 of Myrmecobius fasciatus. NCBI lineage: Eukaryota > Metazoa > Chordata > Mammalia > Dasyuromorphia > Myrmecobiidae > Myrmecobius > Myrmecobius fasciatus. The sequence continues at coordinate 63,802 of JAJPUD010008509.1, read as the reverse complement.
CCCATATAATAAAAATGACAATACTACTTAAGTTAATTTATTAGTGCCATTCCAAACCACAAAAATTTTTGTATAGCTCTATTTTATAGAGCTAGAATAAATGATAGAATTCATCTGGAAAAAACAAAAGGTCAAGAATATCAAGGGAATCATTATATAATATAAGAAGGAAGGTGAATTAGCTGTATTATATCTCACACTGTTACAAAGCAATTATCATCAAAACAATTTGGTTTTGATAACTAAGAAATAGAGTGGTAGATCACTGGAATAGATTAGGTACACAATACACAACAATAAAAGTATATTACTGTTTGATAAATGAAGAGATATAAGTTTTTGGGACAAGAACTCACTGTTTGACAAAAACTGGTAGGAAAACTGGAAAGCAGTTTGGCAGAAGTTAGGTATAGACCTCAACATTTTAGATTTTACTAACCAGTATTCTGAATTTGGGAAGAATGGTGGTTAAGTGTTTCCTAGTTGTATTTTAGGCAATTTTCATTCCATCCTAATAATATGCATGGCCTGTATTAATGCAATTTAACACAAATAACAATCCACATATGAAGTAAACTTTTAAAACTGTCACTCAAACTTTTTCATCTCCCTGATCTTTGTTTCCCTCCCAAACTTATTCATATTTTCTAAGTCAAGTGTTATTTCCCCTCTTCTCTCAAAAATAATAATTCACATGTCTGGGGTCCTTTGAGGTTTATTAAAACCTTTTCCTCCTAACAACCCTGAGGGTTAGAAATTATAAGTATTAGCTTCGTCTCTTGTAGGTGAGGAAGCTGACATTCAGAGGTGCAAAGTTAGAAAATAAAAGAGCTTGGATTCACATCCAGTTCTTCTGACTTTAGGCCCAGGATGTTATGTTTCATAGAATGCAGCTTATCTCAAGGGACCACTGCCATCCCAGAGCTTAAAATTACATGGTTTCATTCAGTTTTGCTAAGTAGTAGATCTTAAATATTGAAAGGAGGAGAATATGGGAGTTAATAAAAAGTTAGTGGAAGGCCATTCACCTGAGCATCTGAAAAAGCTCCAGGGAGATAGAAATAGCCCTACAGGTGTCCAGGCCAACACCATCTAAAATGAAGAAGAATGAAATTGAAGAAAGTGGGGTCTAGAGATATATAATAACAAAGCCAGCATTTTAATCCAAGGCCTTTGATTCTCAGTCTAGGACCTTTCCCCTACACCATTCTATCTCCAGGTACTACTCTGTCTAGTAGGTATCTAATAAATGTTTTATTGAAATATTTTATAAACACACTTTATAAACATTTATATATGCTAATTCTTCTTCAATTAACTTCCTCTGTTCTAATTGCTTTACAGTTGACCATAGTCGAATTAAGCTACATCATGAAGATAATGATTATATAAATGCTAGTTTAATAAAAATGGAAGAGGCCCAAAGAAGCTATATTCTCACTCAGGTAATAAATGAAAAACAATAGAAAAATAATTGTCCTTTTGGGGTTTGTTTGGTTTTTTATCTCCATTGTTTTCTTTAACCATTCTGAGACTGAATTTCATCATTGGTAAAATTATGGAACTGAACTAGATGATTCTTAAAGCTACTTCTATCTCTGCTGTAAGGGTAAGAATATAATCTTCATGATGCCAAGGGACATCCAGGATATAAGGGTTAGAGCCCAGGAGTTCAAATTTGACCTCAGATATTTACTGTGTGACCCTGGGTAAGGCACTTAACCCTAAGTCTGACTCATTTTCTACAGCTATAAAAAGAAAACTACTAGGACCTACCAACTCAGGCAGGGGAAAATGAGATATTTGTAAAGCCATTAGCACATAGTAAGTGCTTAGTAGATTTTTGTTTAAAATGTTTAAATGATGTTAATGAAAACATCGCTAATAAAAAAAATTTTCTCAGTGGAAATCACCTTAGGTTTTCTAGAAATTAATTTAAAATAACATCCTATATCCTGCCATCTAGGGGAAGGGTTGGGAGTAGGGGGGAAAAATTTGTAACAGAAAGCTTTGTAAGGGTTAATGTTTAGAAATTACCCATACATATGTTTTGCAAATAAAAAGTATTAATAATAAAAAATAAATAAAAAAATTAATAATATCCTAGAAAATCAGTTATCTCTTTATGGAAGAGAGTATTGAAAAAAAGTACAGCAGAATTGCACTTGCCCAAAAAGAAACTTGAGATACATAAATTTAGAGATATCTCCACTCTAAATGCTCATATGGCCTATTTGTGCCCACCTATGGTAGAGCCTTCTAAGATCATCTTGGGTCTGATTAACCAGTCAGACACAGTGTACCTTGACCTCAACATAGTGTTATCATTTTAGTTCTCTTTGAGAATGAAGGACAACAAGTACTAGCTTGTAGACAAAACTCATAAAATTATAGTATACACATAGTTGGCATTGTGACAACTAACATAAGAAATTTGATTATTGAGCTCAATACAATTTTGTGATCTTGTGTTAAAAGTTAACAGACCCAGAAAAGGAAAATGATTTGGCTAAAGTTACAAAATGAATAGTGTAACTATATTAGGGTTTTGGTCCCCTAACCTAGTCCATCTTTCTTTGTAATAATATACCATTCTTTCTCCCTTTTATTCTCATGTAAAGTTGCTATAGATTCTGAAATTTTTATCCTTTTAACTATTTTTTTCATTTGAAAGTTCTTGATTTAACAATTTTCATCAACACATGTATTTTTAAGAAGGTACATACTTCATAGACTCCATTGTCTGAGAGTTACATTTTTGAGAGGAAAAATGTCATATACATGCTCTCCAAAAGTCTTAGTGAAACTTTAAGCTTAAAGGAAGATTTTTTTAATCATTATTGTGAAGGATGAATTCAAGAGATTGACTGGAAGGCAGGAAAACCCGTTAGGAAACAATTATAATTAGTGGTTTATATAGTGGAAGTAGAAGGAAGGGGATGAGTATAAGAAATGTTATGGAAATATTCTTAACAAGACTTTGCAGCTAATGGATTCTTTTCTCTTTTTCATGCTACCATTTCTCACTGGGGCTTTTAAGATTGTGAGCCTGACATATTGCTAAGAGGAAAAGCAATAACTGTTTAAATTTACCTTCCCAAAATTTGAGTGTTTCTTTTCTAGTTAAAGTAAAACTTTATCACAGAAACCTTAGTGAAGATTATCAATTTAAAAATAGATTTTTTTTTCCTTAAAAGTTTTTGGTAACTGTCTTCTCTCTTATTTTGTTTAAGATGCAGGACTTGACTTGGCAGAGTTGTCCAAATAATTTTGCTTTTATTGCAGTTAACTTAAGGCACTGTTAAAATTTAGTATGTAGCAGTCTTGAGGCAGCTATTATTTAAAATAATGCTTGATGAGTATTTGGTAAATAAAATTTTGATTTAATTTGCCTCCTTGTCAGATATTGTGTTTTTTGAGAGTTTAGAATTTTGTGGAGTTTCATTTTATGTAATAAATTTTCATCATATGCATTATTTCTGTAATCCACAAGCTTGAAATGTGTATTTGGAATGTACTGTATTATTTTATCAATGAAAATGATTGATTTAAAAAAAAAAAAAAAAGATTATGAGCCTGGGTGACAAGGTGGTTTTGTTAACATAAAGTTGAAAGGAGGGGGCGAGGAGGCAGTAAATTCAGTTTTGCCTATGTTGAATTTGATGTACCAGTGAGACATCTTGGTAAAGAGATCCATCATATTCCTTCCTTCAGAGGCACTACATTCTCTGTAACCCTGCCCACTTTTACCTTAACTGAAAGATGGAATTCCAGTTCTAAGGAGAGTTTGAAAGTAGATAGATTTAGAGATCATCTGTATTACAAATAATTTGAAATCATAAGCATAAAATGACCAAGAGAGTATTTAGAAAGGAAGGAAAACTAAAATCAGAGCCTTGTTTCACCTGTGTTAAACAGGACAAAGTAATAATAAAGGAGATATTTGGCAATGGTCATCTAGGTAAAAGAAAAGTCATGAAAAGTGCTTTTTACCACAGAAGTTAAGAGAAAATAATATCAGGAGGGAGCTCAGTGGTCAAGTTTTCTATGCTATGACCAGACAAGTTAAGGAAGGTTTAAAAAAAAGTCCAATTTAGGGGCAGCTAGGTGACGTAGTGGTTAGGACCTGAGTTCAAATCTGGTCTCAGACACTTCCTAGCTGTGTGACCCTGGGCAAGTCACTTAACCCCAATTGCCTCAGCAAAAAGAAAAAAAAAAAAAAGTCCAATTTAAAAGTCAGAAAATCATTAGTAACCGTGAAGAAAGATCTTTTATTAGCATGGGAATGAAAATTACATTGCAAAGAGGTGAAAATAAAAAGTAAGTGGGTATTAGAAAGCTAAGTTGGAATATGGGCCTATCCATTGAGGAAATAGAGCTGAGGGAATGTATTTATAGAATTAGAGAGACCAAGCAACAGAATCTTTCGCATAGATCAGCACTTGGTGTGGTTATCCTCTACCAAATGAAATAACATGTACAAAGTTTTGTGAACTTTAAAGCACCATATAAATGCTAGCTATCATTATCATTGTTATTATTTATTTATTAACCCCTGATCTCACACTTGAAAATTTCTCTTAACACCCCTAGATTCATAATTACTCAACCTCTAACTCCTATAACATGCATTTTCATACCATGTGAGCCTCCTATGTGACCTAACTTTAATTTTTATCTCTTTTCAGACTTATCACTTCCTACAACATGAAATTCCCCTCTTTTATCAAATCTCCTTTTCTACTTTCTCCTGCCTCACACATTCATCTTAACCTTTTTAAAAATCCCCATTATAATCTTTAGTTCTTCCATTCCTATGTGCTCTGGCTTTAATCTCTTTCCTTCAGTTTTGCTTGTGACCTGATAGCTAACTAGTTCAGCCACGCATGGTCATCTTTGGATCCCTTGCTCCTCTGTCCTACCTACTTCAGCTCTGTTTCTTATTCCTGGACCATAACCACCATCTCCCTTTATCACTTATGCCTGTGTTGCTAAATGCTACTTGAGGTCACACGTGCATATAATTGAACACAGCTGGGTCCAGTATGATATAATGTTCTCATCTTATCTGGGCCCTCATTGTTGCATTGTAGTCCTTTTTTTCTTCCTTGATTTACGAGCTATCACATGCTAGTAGCAGCTATTTGAAATCTCTGACTTCAGGCTCCTAGTACCACCCACACTCCTATGTCTCTCAGTAGATGGCATTGCCTTATATCTCCACCTAAGAATACTCCACATCTTCACTTCTCTTTTTTGCCTCTAGTCTCTGAAGAAGTGGCTCTCTCTTCATCAGAACTAAGCCTTCTACTTGTACTTTGGATCCCATCCCATCCCTGTTCCTTGAGAACTCCTCATTTACTCTCTCATTATTGGACCTTAAGCAGGTTAACTGCCCCCTCACCAGTGAACTTTTAATCAATTCTGCTATGCCTCAAGCAATTGTCTTGCAGCTCTCTTCCCTTTCATTGCTGAACTCCTAGAAAGATTTACCTTAGCTTGATACCTCCCATTTTCCTCACTGCCTATTATTCACTGATCAACCTCGTGCAATCTAATTTCATTCCCCTGATCTCTTATGACTTAGCTGCAGTTGGCCTTAAATTCCTTAGGATAGAATATTGATGTTACTTCTGAAAACTGACCTGTAGGGAACTCCCACCATTAGGGAACAAGCAGAAGAAATAGAGCAAAGGAAAAAGGAAACAGGATAGTATATATGCTATTATGAAGCCAAGGAAAAAGAATGTTAAGAATTTGTTGGTCAGCAGTATCAAATGCAAGAGAAAGCTCCAAGAGAATAAAAAGGAAGAAAATACAACTCAGTTTGTCAAAAAGAAAGTCATTAATATTCAGGAAAATAACTTCATTTGAATAGTAGGATCAGACATCAGGTTAGAGAACTTAAAGGAGAGTAGGTAGAAAAAAATGGAGTTTTGAACATAAGATTTTATTATAATAAACTGCTCTTTTTTTTTGTTTTTGCTAAGGCAGTTGGGGTTAAGTGACTTGTCCAGGGTCACACAGCCAGGAAGTGTTAGTGTCTGAGGGCAGATTTGAATTCAGGTTCTCCTGACTTCAGCACTGGTGCTCTATTTACTGCACCATTTAGCTGCCCCTTAATAAACTACTCTTAATGAATTAGTACTTATGTTAGAGTACATATATGCTGCCTTGGATTCAAAGCCAAGCCTCACAGTACACAAAACTGATGATTACCTCAGCCCTATGCTTTACAGAAGTTCTGTACTGCTTTAGGAACTGTTTGGCTGTAATTGCATAGCTACTTAATGGTAGTTGGTAGAGAAGGAGCTATTATCAGCTGGCACTAAAAAAGGGCATGAAGCTTATAACCTACCTTCCCTTATTTTCTGTCATCACCAGAGCAATTGGGGTGAAATTAGCTCTATGGACAATATTTTCTCTTTTTCTGCTACCCTGAAATCCACTCTTTTCAATATGGTAAAAAAGTTCCATATTACCCTGTTGTGATCTTTTTTAGAGTTTTTTTCTCTGCAGTTTATATTTGTATCCCTAGTGAAGCAGTCAGGTAGTGTAATGAGTAAGCCTGAAGTCAAGAAGCCCTGAACTCAGATCCAGCCACAGACATTTCCTAGTTGGGCATGTCACTTTAACTGCAGTTTGCCTCAGTTTCCTCAGTTGTAAAATGGGGATGATAACAGCACCTATCTCCCAGTGTTGTAAGGATCAAATGAGATATTTGTAAAACCCTATGTATCTATCAGATAGTGAGTGCTGTGTAAATGTTAGCTATTATTATCATTTGGTGCATAGTAGACAGTTAATACATGCTAGTGGTTTGTGAAAGCCTAAAATAGAGACCTGGTTTCACTGATCAAGATTTATCTTGTCTCTTTTTTTTTTTTTTTTTTTTTTTGGCATTTCAACTGTAACAGTACTAAGGAGTCTTACCACCCCCTTAGTGTCATAGTCCCTGTATATCCTTAGGGATAGTCCTGTTGAGCACACTTAGTACCAGCTAGTACTGTACTTCCAAATAAGTGCTTACTCTGTTAAATTGATCATCTCTCTAAATCAATACTAAAATGACTTTTTACTAATTTTAAAAATTAGAAATAGAATTATAGTTGTTGAATTCTGGGCTTTGAAAGAGAAAATCATCTCTCTCTCTGAACAGTGAAATCATTGAGAAAAGTGATTTTTTAAAATAGTTGTTAATTTTCAAAGATGAAATAAAATTTTCAAATTTGTATCTTTATACAGGGTCCTCTGCCTAATACATGTGGTCACTTTTGGGAGATGGTTTGGGAACAGAAAAGCCGGGGAGTTGTCATGCTTAACAGAGTGATGGAAAAAGGATCAGTAAGTATGGATTACACTTCTTTTCCGCAGTAGATTTGCATACATAACCATAAAGACTGTTGCTGCTATAAGTTGTTCACTGGAACAGAAATCTTTGAGTTAAGTCAATTTTTAAAATACATATATAGAGAGATATAGATATACACACCACACATATATGTACATTGTGTGTGTGCATGTACATCAATTACTGAGTTATATAACAGTACAGAACTGCTTTTAAAATATAATCCAGGCTTCCTTTTTTAAATGATCAGATTTTATGTTTGTTATAAAAAGTGTTTGTTGATATCAATGTGCAGAAGCCTAAGGCTTCTTCTCCAAACTAATTACTAGCAATTACTTCTTCTCTAAACTAATTATCTATCTATATTCTGAAGATATCTTCAATATTGTAACTAGTTATCAAGAATTAGTCTTTTCAATTGTATTTTATAAAGAAATTTCTTCCCTTTATATTTTTTCTAGCAGATTGTCATGCTCACTCTCATCCCTCTTTCTCTGTTTTCAATCTCTGTCTGGTGGCTGCTTCCCTGCCATTTATAAATAAGATCATATCTCCCTGATACTAGCACCTCTGATAGCCTTTATCCTATATTTTGCCTCCTTTTTTGGCCAAAACTACTTGATCAAATAATCAATGCTAGCTGCCTCTGCCTCCTCATCACTCACCGAGTTCTGAACCCACTGCAGTATTGCTTTTGACTTTATCAGTCATTCAGCTGAAACTGCTCTCCAGAATTGTCAGTGATCTCTTCTCTGACAAATATAACAACTTTTTTCTTATATACTTTGTTCTCTCTGTGTTAGTGACAGTGCCCTCTTCTTAATTTTCTGATTGCTCCTTCACAGTCTCTGGATATTCTTCCAGATCATGTCCATTAAATGTAGATATCCCCCCAAAGTTCTATCCCAGGCCTTCTTTCCTTCTATACTGCCTCACTTGATGATCTCATCACCTTATATTGATTCAGTGATTTCTATGCAGATGATTCCCAGATCTGTATACCCAGACCCAATCTGTTTCCTGAACTCTAGACTCAGATCACTTTTTTGATATGCTATAGAATATGCTATACACAGCTCAAACTCAACATGTCCAAAATACAACTCATATATATATTTCCCCAAAAACCCTTCCTTTTTTGAACTTACCTATCACTCTCAAGAGTGCTGCATCCCCTTGTCACCCTGATTTGTAACTTCAATGTCACCTTTTGCTCTCCTTATTCTTGTTTATCCCGTATATGCAGTCTGTTGCCAAATGTCATCATTTTGTTCCTTGTGACATCTCTTCTATAGGTCCTTTTCTTTCTACTCACATAATCACCAACCCAGTTTAGGACCTCATCACCTTTTCCCTAGAGAGATTGCAGTACCTTTCTAATGGTTTCCCTACAGTGATCTTCCCAAAGTGCAGATCTGACCATGTGATTTCACTAGTTCCCTAATATCAATAGATTCAAATATTAAATCATCTGTTTAGTGTTCAAAACTCTTCATGTCCTGAGCCTTACACCTTTCCAGTCTTCTTCAACTTATTTCCATTTCTCCTTAATTCCACATATTCCATAATCCAGAGACACTGACCTTATTGTTCCTCATCTCCTGTCTTCATGACTTTGCTTTGGTTGACCCTTACGTCTTTCTTCCTTCAAGACTTTCAAGACCAAGCTTCTATTGGAGGCCTTTCAAGTTCCCTGCAACTACTGATGCCTTTCCTTCTGAGATGTATCTTGAATGTACCTAGTTATTTACATTTTATCTTTCTCTGCAGATTTGTGAGTACCTCAAGGCCAGGAACTGGTTTTTGCCCTTTTTGCAGCCCAGTGCTTGGTGTAGTAAAAAGTTAAATACTTGTTAAATGATTAACAGTTCTGTAAAATTATTTGGAGTTCCAAGTTAGAATTTTTGAAGATGAATGGTATGTTATAGTACAGTACAGAGTAGTAATCTAGTCATAATAGTAAAGTTAAAGCTATATTTGCTGTTCTGAGTCTTTGGTTCTCAATTTCCTTACTTCATATATAAGTTTTTATTTCCATGTATCATTTATTATTTTCATGATGTCTTACTATGCTAATATACCTTAATTTATTCAGCCATTCCCCAACTATCCGGTATATAGTTTGTTTTCAGCATTTTGATCTGCATTTGTTATACATTTCATGTGAAATAGTCTTGGGCTACGTCCTGATTGAGTGAAATTGAAGTTAAATAATAATTGATCAGTTTCAGCTTCTCTGCTGTCTAGTTTTGTCTTCTCTGACTTGAGAGCCCCCAAACCTAAGATGAGGTAAACTGGAGAGGAACAAAGACTAGTAGAACCACTGTGGTCCTAGGACTGGGGAGGCAGTGCCTAGAGACATTTTCAAATACAATAATTTCTGTAAGATCCTAATTTTCCTTTGAGATGCTGGCCCTCTAGACTTAACAATTCAGCCAGTAGCCTTCCACTGTAGTGATCATAGTGGGAAGAAAATCAAAAAAATATTTTAAAAAATTTAAATAGAAATTTTTAACACTAACAATAGATATCAGCAAAATACTGAGTATTCATAAGAATTATGCCTCTTCTTTTGATAATGCATGTTTTTAATCTGTGCTTCTTTTTACCTTTTAAAGTAAAATATTTATTTGTTGAATAACATTTTTTTTTGTTTTGGATTTGGGTTTTTGGTTTTTGTTTTTTTGTTTTTTGGCTTGAGCAATTGGTCCTTGAAACTTTCCTGTCAGAAATGTTGCATTATGTCTTAAATTTTATTTTATTAGTCAAGTTCCAAAACAAGAGAGGGGAAAATCAGATTTCAAATGTTATATAACTAACTCCTAAATCTGCTTTTTGATCAAGGCAAGAAAATGTTAAATCCTTAATATGCACTTCCAGCTATTACTTTGAAATAATCAGCAATAGCAAGTTCAGATCAAGACTAATTAAAATGTTAGGGTTTTCAGAAACATTTAGTATGGAAATTATTTTTCAATATGCCAGTTGTCTTCTTGGAGTTTAATTAAAATAATTTAAGATTCTTAGCTATGCTGGAAAACCCATTTCTTGCTGAAGATTCAAGTAAAGTATTTGCTATTATATGGTAAAAAGTTGTAAACAAACTGACTAGCAATTGGGGGTGACTGAACAAATTATGTTCTATGATATAATATAATGCCATATTTATGAAGAATTCATGAAAACATGGGAAGATACATGAACCAATGAGAAACAAAGAAAGTAAAAGCAAGAGAAAATATGACTACAACAATATAAATGAAGCCAAGGAAACTCAAGGCAAGGAAAATGGATAATGTTGGTTCTACTTATTTAAAAATATGTATCAAAACATGTTTCTGCTAAACAGTAAAACTAGAAAAATGGAAAGTGAGGTATAGTCGATCAAAATTGTTCCATTAGTTGATTGCATAACTGTTTTTATGAAAAGATATAGAGAGGAATTTGTTTTGAAAATGACAATAATCTTTTCAATAAAAACATATTACTAGAATAATATTTATTAGATTGGAGTTTATTTTAATATCTTAAATTGTGTTTTTCCTAAGAAAATCTTCCTAAGGACAGAAATGTAGCAGGAATTATTCTCATTTTGTTTATTCCCCTTTCTTTTTCTCTCTTTCTGTGTCTCTCACTTTCTCTCATTCTTGCTTACACACACACACACACACACGCACACACGCGCGCGCACCCTTTCCTTCTTGATTGCTACTTCTGTGATGTAAATTTGCTTTTTTATACATATCAGTATATCATGTTGTTCTTCAATTGAGGTCTTTATGTATTCTCAGTTCAGTGTTTAGAAATTAGGTGCCATATTGATTCCCCTTCCTTTTTGTTTTGGTTTGGTTCAAATGGCTAGATAGAAAAATTATATAGTAAGAATTAGCTTGCACAAAATATATTAGGAAAAAAAAAGAAATAGCAGTGTTTAATTTTTAGCCTTTTAATAATGATGATGGACCTAGCTGGGTAAAGTTACAGACAAAATTCAGATTCAGGTCTACTGATTCTACATCTAGTGATCTTTTTATTCCATACCCCAGCTGCTTCCCTGAGCTAAAAATACGCAGTGATGATGATAAAATATGAGCTACTTAAGATGTTAAGAAATGATTTCTTTACAACTTTGAAAAGTTGGTAGTTCAGCTGTTGTTAATCCTTTTTTTTTTACAGATAAGGAGACTGAGGCCCAAAGAAGTTACTTATTCATAGTCAAATGAATATCCATATTCTTTCCATTATACTATGCTGCCTCAGGTGTGGCTTCATTTATATTTTATCCACATAATTTCTGCTCAAAGCTCAATCAGGATATAGTTTTCATTTAATGCATCATTTGTTTCCTGGGGGTTTTTTCCTTGGGAAATTGCAGGATGCCCTCCTTTTGGGGCTTTCCTAACTTGTTTATTTTCCTTTCAGAACTTTAATATTGTTGGAAAACGGTTATGAAAAGATTATCATTAGTAGTTCAGTGGGTGTCATAGGAGTTTAACAGTCCTTTTCATTTCCTTGACCTCTGTGGCCTTTGACAGTGTAGATCATTCTTTCTTCCTTGACATTCTCTTCTCTCTAGGTTTTCGGGACACCATTCTCTCCTTGTATTGCTCCTATCTATCTGAGTACTCTTTCTCTCTCTTCTTTGCTAGATTCTCCTCCAGATCATGCCCTTTAATCATGTGTCCCTCAGGATTGGGCCTTCTCTTCTCCCTATGTACTCATTTCACATGGTGATCTTACCAACACCACCATTATGCTGATTATTAAACTCATGTTATCCTGTCCCAGTCTGCCAAACTCCAGTCTCATAACTCCAACTGCCTTTTTGTGTTAAAATTGTATCTTGTTCTGGTGCTGACAATTTCTCCTAGTTATTATAGTAAGTTTATAAGTAACTAGTATAAAGTGGCATTAGCAGGGTGGAAAATTGCAAAGAGGAACCTAGAAATCATGTACAAACTGTTCCAAAGAACAGAAGAGCAAAGTTTATAAATTATATCAACTAGACTTTGCTGTCAGGATCTTTCAGTACTGGGATATGTAAATCTCAGACAAATTCTAGCCATCAGCACTAAAGACCAGCAAATGGTGCCACTTGTTTTGAGATGATGTGGACATGTTAACTTGAAAGTTTTCCTGACAACTTTGAAATGATTTGGATATGTTAATGAAATAACTTCAAGGTGGCACAGATAAGAGTTAACGTGTACCCCACAAAAACCCTATAAAGAATTGAGACCTCAAATTCCTGATTGCCCTGAGCACTCTTCCATCTCCATCAGGTCCATGCTTCCAATTGCTTCCAGTTGTAATCCATGGTTACATAAATGATTATCTGTTGCCTTTCTCCCACCTCATCCTCTTCTCTATCATTACATGCCTTCCTTCACCCTCATCCCCATCCTATATGCTTCTGTACCATCCTCTCCTTCTTTACTTGTCTTTGTACTTTCTATGCCATCTCTCCTTATACTCTCTGTACCTTATTAAAAGTAATTTTAGCTTCACTCCCTGTTGCCATCAGTGTCTTTTCCCAAATATCCAAAGAACCCAGGTCTGCCTGGTACAAATTAATTATCAGTTCACTTTCAGACATCTTGAATTGTATGTCCAGTCGACATCTTAAATTCAATATGTCCAAAAATTTTTTCTCCTCTCCCCCTTTCTATAATTGTAAAGAGGAACACCATTTTCCCAGTCCCTCAGGCTCACCCCTCAAATCCAATCTTTTGCCAAGACCTATTGATTTCACTTTGGCAGCACTTCTTAAATCTCTTTTCTTCTTTGACACTGCCATCACTCTGGTACAGCCCATCATTACCTCATGCTTAGGTTGTTGGAATAGTCTGCTCGTGAGTCTGCCTGTCTCAAGTCTTTCCCTACTTCAGTCTATTCTCCATTTAGCCACTAAAGTGATTTTCTTAAAGCACAAGTCCTGATATATGTCATATTGCTACACAATAAATTCCACTGTCTTCCTTTTACCTCTAGGAACAAATACAAAATCATTGGTTTGGCATTCAAAGCCCTTCATAAGCCAGCCCCTCTTATCTTTCCAGTCTTCTCATACCTTATGCTCTTGACATATACTCTTTGATTCACTGATACTGGCCTTCACAGATAAGACATCCCATCTCTTTACTTCAGACAGTTTCTTTTGCAGCTTCCCATGCTTAGAATGCTCTCCCTCCTCCAACTGCTAACCTTACTGGCTTCCTTTAAATCTCAGCTAAAATCCCATCTTCTACAGTAAGCCTTCCCCAATTCCTCTTGATTTCAATGCCTTCCCTTTGCTAATAATTTCCTATTTATCTTACATACAGCTTGTTATGTATATAGTTACATGTTGTCTCCCCCTTTAGATTGTAAGCTCTTTGAGGGCAAGAACTGTTCTTCGCCTCTTTTTCTATCCCCATAACATAGTACAGTGCCTAGCACATAGAAGGCACTTCATAAATGTTTATTGATTGATTAAATTGTTATACTAAAATATATTATGACAGGAAAAGAACCAGGATATATTACTTGTCTTCCTGAGAGAACCTCTATCTTTGCACTTGAACATTTCATGTTTTTATGCAAAAGTTCTTTCTAGTATTCTGTTTACTATCTAATGCTTTCTCTCAAGCAAAGTTCTAGTTTTACCCTGAGGTTGGACTTAACATACTAGACCTGGAGACAGAAACAATAATCTTATCTCTATTTAGCCTGTCATATCATTCACCTTTATTCCTCTGTTCTACCTTTCCTTGTACTAGAATCTCACCTCAATCGCTAACAAAAATTCCTTCATGTTTCATCTCTTCTTTTCATATGTTTCATAATATACTCATAGAAACTATTCTTCAGAAGATATTGCAGCCTTGACACCCTTCTTCACTGTTGATTGTTTCTTTTCTTATATCCCTCAATTTAGTGGGCCAAGTAGAAGATTTAGAATGCTCTTTACTTCTCACTACCACTTCCAGAGAGCCTTCCTCTATAGCTTTCACTCAACAACTTACATTTCTTTGGGATTCATTCTATCCATATATAGAAATATAATCTCTATGTTACAGAGGGGATTCCTTTATGTATAGGTGATACTAGATGGCCATTCTCCCCCCCCCCCAACTCATTATTGTTAAGGGTACCACCTCCTAATCATCCAGGCTCCCAACCTTGGTATCATCCTTAGTTCTTCACTCACATTCACCCCACATCTTCATTCTCAGATTTTTATTTCACAATATCTCAAATAGGCCCTCTTCTCTTACCTTACATAGCCACTAACTACTCTGGTGCAGGCCCTTAGCATCATACAATAGCCTTCTCAACTGATCTCCCTAATCTAGCCCATCCTCCATCCAAAGTGATTTTCCTAAAGTGCAAAGTGATTCTTCATTGCCTGTAAGATAAAATGAAAATTCATTAACCTGGTATTAAAGAATCTCTATGAATCAACTTCCCAGTAAATAAACTCCAGTGACTTCCTTTTATATGATTAAATACAAGGTGTCCCAAAACTCTTGCAGAGTTTTAAGCCATAACTTACAGACTTAACTTAAAACTTCTCTGTCATTTCAAGCTATTCAAAACCTGGCCCCTTCTAACCTGTCTAGTCTTGTTATTTTTTTTATACCCCTTCAAATCCTCATTCCCTCAATCATCTCCATTATCTGCTTTCACCTTTCATAATCCCAAACTCAATACTATTTAAGGTAGGCATACTAGCATGCTGGCTAGATCTGCTATAAATTTAGCATGCTGGCTAGATCTGCTATAAATTTATATTCTTTAGTATCAACCGAGCCTTCAGTGCTGCTTCACAAAATTTTTATTCTCCTTTGTTGATTTTCAATACTATTCCCATCTAAGACAATTTCAAACCTTTCCTTGTTTCCTCAAGCCCCCAATGCCTCCCTTTCTCTTTATTATTCTCAATAGATGTTCTTACCCCCTACTTTTCTGAGGAAATGAAGGCCATCTATTATGAGTGTCCTCTTCTGCTGTGCATTGTCAGAGCCCTTCCCTTAACCTCTTCTCCTTTACCCCATCTCTGAAGAAAAGCTGACCCTTTTTGCTCAGATCAGTACAATTCAATTTTTCGAAAACTGTTGATCGGAGACCACTGCTTCATTGTGGTATGGAGATAACTTTGGCTTCTTAAGGGCTCTGATAGTACAGTATCAACTTTGATAGTACGAAGTTGGAAAAAGGCTTTGAATACAGAATAGTGCTGGATGGTATTATCCAAGGACTATCCTATTGGGAGAGACTCACCACCAGCAGATGATATTTATTCAGACAGCAATCCATGGAGATTATTAAGATATAGAAAGGTTGCAATTTGTACCTTGGGTGGATAGGGTGGGGACAGGGAGCAGGTCTCGTACATATTAAATCATGAGCTTATGAAATAGGTTTGGCCAGTATGAAAACATTTTTTTGAATTGACCCACTTAAATTCCTAGTTACATTTGAATTTTATGGTGTTTTTAACTTTTTTCAAAAGCACTTTCATATACCTTTACTTCTTTTTTATCTTAGTATTCCTAGTCTGTTGAGCTAGTTCTCCAAGGATTGGAAATATTCTAACAGAATCTGGAGCTTTTATTGTTCTTTCATGTATACATAAAACAAACTCTTTAATCTAAGCCTTTTTATCCGTTCCTGTATTGGTGATGAGGAAAAGTTCAGACAGTAAAATTTTATCTTTGTCATGACTAATCATGTGATAATGGTGTAGCCTAGAAGCCTAAGAGCAGATCTCTAGATTCATTCATTTTGCAAAACTAAATGTATAAATCATGTCTTAAGCACATAAATCATGTGTATCAAGTGTATTAATCATGATCAAAAGATAATGAAATCCAGATACTGAAAATTGGTCTTTAAATTTAACTAGGAAGAGAGCTAAGAGAATTTATACTGTACCCTTATTTTAAAAGCAAACTAAAACTTAATTTTGGTAATGTAATGCTTTTTTTTCCTCTTCTCTTAGTTAAAATGTGCACAGTATTGGCCACAAAAAGAAGAAAAGGAAATGATCTTTGAAGATACAAATTTGAAATTAACTTTGATTTCTGAAGATATAAAATCATATTATACAGTACGCCAGTTAGAATTGGAAAACCTTACAGTAAGTATGTAATACACTTAATTATTCAATAAGCATTTATTTATTATGCCCCTACTAAGTGTTAAGTACTATGCTAGGGGGATACAAGGGCAAAAGTCCTTACTTTCAGGAAGCTTATCAGGAGAGGTAAGATGTACAAATATTGGTATCCATAAAATATATACAAAGCCAATACAAAGTAATTTTGAGAAGGAAGGTACCAATGGCTTAGAGGATCAGCAAGCCACCATGGGTTTTTGAAGTTCTTACTTATATGACAAGCATGGGTTAATCATTGAAAATACAAAGACAGACAAAAAACATGGTCCCTGCCCCCCAAGGATCTCACATTTTAATAAGGGGTTTAATATGGAAATAGCTTTGTATGATGACAAATAACATGTGTGATATATACAACATAATAAAAGGTAATCTCAGAGGGAAAGCATTAGCAGGAGGGGGACCAGATTGGGCCTCCAGGAAGATGGATTTGAGCTGAGTCAGAAGGGAAACCAAAAGCCAGAATTGAGAAAGGAGAGCATTCTAAGTGTAGGGAGTTCAGTCAGTGAAAAGGCATATGGTTGAAGTGGAGTGTCTTGTGCAAGAAACAGGAGGCTGGTATCATTGGATCCTAGAATAGATATGGGCAAGGAATGTATTATCAGAAGATTAGAAAGGTAGGAAGGTCATAAAGACCTTCATGTACCAATGAGTCCTTTTATATTTGATTATAGATATAATAGAGAACTTACTAAGTAGTGGGGTGACATGGTCAGGCCTGTTAGTTTACAAGATTACTTTGGCACCTAAGTGCCAAGAGGATAGATTAGATAGGGAGAAGTTATTTGAGACATAGACTAGTTAAAAGGAATGGCAGTAATTCAGGTGAAAGTCACTTAGAGTCTGAACTAGGGTGGTAGCCGTTTGATTGGAGAAGAGACCCAAGTAGTAGATTTTGTAAAGTTAGAAATGACAAGTTTCGTATGGGAGTTGAATAGAATTAAAGTATAAAAGATGAAACCAGATTGCCAGTCTGAGTGACTGGGAAGACATTGGTACCCTTAGTTGCCATAAGGAAGTTGATAAGAGGGAAGGCTTAGGGGAAAGATGAGTCTTATTTGGATATGTTGCATTTGAGGTGCCCACATGATACCGATTGGAGACAAATTGGTAATACAAGCCTATAGCTTAGGAAAGAGGCTTATGGCTAAATGTTGCACGTACGGTAGCACCTTTTTCCCCCTCCTCCCCAACACCCCATTCTGGATATTATCATTTGCATAAAATCAAGATAGTATAGAACAGCATTGTGCTCTTATTTACATACAAAGGAACAACATTATTATTGGAGCCTGGTAACCCAAGACTGATAATACTTGATCTCTAGACATTGTACCTGTAATCTTTAAATCATGATCTATCTATTCATTTGCATTAAGCTAAATAAATGTTTAAGTTAAAAATATAAATTTGTGGTAGGGAGAAGAAATGAAGATAACAAGGATCAAAACTAAATTGGTCAATTTCAGTTGCTTTGAGTCAAACTTTCAGGCTCTTATATGTGCAAAATGTTGTTGAAGATGCTATAGGGGAAACAAAGAGGAGTATGACTATAGGCCTACCCTCAAATACCTTACAGTTTGGTTGGGAAGATGAGGCCTAAATTCAAAAGAAGGTAAATGATGATAGGGTAGTTGACAGCAGTAGACATCAGTATGAAATCCTGCTACAAGACACTGAAAAGACTCTTAAATTGGTGGCCAAGATGTGAGGAAGAGTGACAAGGTTCTCCTGAGTAACCTCTGGTAAACCAGGTAACATCTCAGCTTCTCCTTCCACAAAATGAGGGGCTTAGACTAGGAAAGGTCCATAGTTGCTTGAATCTAAAATTGTGACTTAGAATCTACAGTAAGTGTGAGATCATTATCAGATTACTGGGGGCAGATTTCCTGTAGAGGGAAGGGCTTGATTTAGGCTTCAAAAAAATGCTTAAAATTTGGATGAGTAAAGAAAAAGGAAGGAATAATGTTGGAAACGTTCTGTAAAGCACCTCTCCCCACCCCTGTTTTGATGCCTTAAAGTCTTGTTTTTCTTCCCTTGATTATTGGGTACGTTTTCTTAGGACTGCACATTTTGCTCTGTTTGTAGAAGTATTTTCCTAAGGGTCATTCAGGACATTATTGATGGTTAGGATCCAACCTGGGCTCTCTGATTTTTGAGTCTCATGCTCCAAGTATAAGGGAGATAAATGAATTAATGAAACTTATACATCTTTAAGTGACTTTATTTTTAATTTACACAGATGTTCCAGGACATGATAATTAAGAACTATTCAAGAGTTAATATTTCTTCTGAGAATTAAAGCTAGTCTTAAATTGGCATGTAGAGAAATTTTTTTTTTAATTTACCACTATTCTATTGAAAAAGCACTTTTTGAAATCATAAAGGAAGGAAAGGGCCCCACATGTACAAGAATGTTTGTGGCAGCCCTTTTTGTAGTGGCTAGAAACTGGAAACTGAATAGATGCCCTTCAATTGGAGAATGGCTGAACAAATTATGGTATATGAATGTTATGGAATATTATTGCTCTGTAAGAAACGACCAGCAGGACGATTTCAGAGAGGCCTGGAAAGACTTGCATGAACTGATGCTGAGTGAAATGAGCAGAACCAGGAGATCATTATACACGGCAACAACAATACTATATGACAATCAATTCTGATGGACATGGCTCTCTTCAACAATGAAATGTTTCAAACCACTTCCAATTGTTCACTGAAGAAAGCCATATACACCCAGAGAGAGGGGTGTGAAATGCGGACCACAACATAACATTCTCATACTTTTGATTGATGTTTGCTTACATTGTGTTTCCTTTATCTGATATGTCTTCTGTGTAGATATGATTTTTCTTGTACAACAATGATAAGTTTGGAAATATGTATACATATATTTGATTTGCCAAATATTTTAACATAATTAACACGTAGTGGATATCCTGCCATCTAGGGGAGGTTGTGAGGAGTTGGGGGGGAAAAATCTGTAACAGAAAGCTATGTAAGGGTTAATGTTGAAAAATTACCCATACATATGTTTTGCAAATAAAATAAAATTTAAAAAGAAAAAGAAAAAGCACTTTTTGTTCCGACTATCCCTACTTTTCCAAATCATAGCCACCAGCTCACATTACTCTCCTACCTTGCCTCCAGATTGAACTGAACTTCTACAGGCCATTTCACAGTTCCATAGATTAGTAAAAGTCATATCCTGTTCGTGGACTGTCTCTCTCATCTGTACCTCTCAGAATTTCCTTTAATGCTCAGCTCAGGTGTTACCTCCTGCACTTGGCTCTCCCAGATGAAACTCCCACTCCCTCATCAAATTTTCTAAGAGCACCTTGTACAGACCTCTTTGCCTTTATTGTTACCTACTTTGCACTGTATTTATCTGGCTACATGTTTTTGTATTTTATAATTATAATAACAATAATAATAATAATAGCTATCATCTATAAAATGCTTTAAGCTAACAAAGCACCTCTCTTAGAACATAAACTCCTATTGGACAAGATTATTTTCTTTTTTAGCTTTCTATTCTCTAGCACCCAATATATAATAAATAGCTCCTTAATGAATACTCATTGAATTGAATAGTGCTAAGAATTTAACATTTTATTTTCCAGACACAAGAAACTAGAGAAATCCTACACTTTCACTATACCACATGGCCTGATTTTGGAGTCCCGGAATCTCCTGCTTCCTTCCTGAACTTTCTTTTTAAAGTTCGAGAGTCAGGATCCTTAAACCCTGAATATGGACCTATTGTTGTACACTGCAGTGCTGGGATTGGGAGATCAGGAACATTTTGTCTGGCTGATACATGTCTCTTGCTGGTAAGAGGTCTTTTGCTTCATTGTCTTAAATATTTGATTATTGAATACTCTTTTCCAGGCACTTTTACATTTTTTGTCTATTAAATTATTGGGTTTATTTTGTTTGATTTTGCATATTTTACTTTAGACTTTATCTTTTGCAGAGTTAAAAGCACATTTCTTAGATAGGCATACTATAATGTAGCACAGTGCCTTGCATACTGCAGGCATTTAATGATTGTTAAATTGAATTTATAATTCTTTTAAGAAGTAGTTGTTTTAAGGTAGTGTAATTTTTGTTTTAGTTTGGGTTTTTTTTAAGAGCATCTTCCCTACCCTTCACTTCTTAACCAAATGGAGAAGTACATTAGTATTTCTCATATTTGTATTTTTTTATTAAAATAATCACGCTCAATTATTCAAGATTTACTTGTTTTCCCATTTTTCTCTACCAAATTTTCTGTGATTTTTCTATTTTGACCTTGGGACACTTAGTTCATAAGCTATGATTAAATTAATATCCAGTAGTCATTTGAGAGTTTGTATTGGGCAGATCATTACTCCTATTTTGGCTTTCAGATGGACAAGAGGAAAGATCCTTCTTCTGTGGACATTAAGCAGGTCCTTCTGGAAATGCGAAAATACAGAATGGGGCTGATCCAGACTGCAGACCAACTGCGTTTCTCCTATTTGGCTGTTATTGAAGGAGCTAAATATATTATGGGAGATTCTTCTGTTCAGGTAAACACCTTCTGACCTTTGGTAGAATTTTGAAGTATTATAAATCCTTTGCTCTATTTGTTTTCTGTCAGTAATTCAATGAAAAAGTATACTTTAGCAAGAAGGCTTATTCTTGTAAAGTTTAAAAGATTCTGAACATGATTTTAAAAGGTATATTTAGGTTAGTCAACTGAAAGGACAAAGGCTGCTCCTAAATCTTCACAAATAGATCCTCCTTTTGTACAAAAGAATCTTAAATACACTGAATTTCATTAGGTTAGAAACCTTTATTTAAATAGGTCACATAGGAACTATTGGCTAGAAGAAGTATCCGTTTCAAATGATAAATTGTATTTTCAAATCTGAGCAGTATTGTTTATGTAACATTGAGACAAGGATTTGTTTTTCATTACAAGTAGGCCAGAATCTAAAAATCTAATGTTAATATGACTTTTAATTACTGATCAAGGAGCAATGGAAAGAACTCTCCAATGAGGATTTGGAGCCACCTCCAGAACATACTCCACCACCACCCAGACCACCAAAACGGACATTAGAACCACACAATGGAAAATGCAAAGAATTCTTCCCAAACCACCAGTGGAAAATGAATGAGATGGAAGCTAAAGAACAAGATGGTCCTGTTATAGACGAAAGCATAACTTCCTTAACCGTACCGCTGACCACAGAAAGGTAAATTGAGCTTGAGGGACCTCTGGGAAGGTGATGTTTATTTTAAGAACCAGAGAGGTGAGGATTGAGGAAAGTGTTTTCAATCTAGCAAGGTTTGTGGAAAGATTATCTGATCATACAGAGCCATTTGGAAACTTCTCTTCCCCTCCTTACCCCCCTCGTGCTTATAAAATGTAATAGTGGGTACAGCTTTATACTTTTTTGAAGCTGAGTTCCCGGCATCAATTCTGTAGACATTCTTTCCAAATGATAATAAGGATTTTTAGTGGACTTGAAGTCAGAAGCTTAGGGATCATATTCTAGTTTGACCACTGATCTTTCCCTCCCTGGGTCTCCAATTCCTTTGCCTATAAAACAACAGGTTTGAATTAGTTGGTCTCTAAGTCCTCTTACAGCTTTAAACATATTGGGAGGTCTTAATGTAATTCTAAAACAGCATTTTCAGAGTTTTCTTATAAATAAATGATATAGCACTGTTGGTTATAGGTTTCCTATTAGGTTCAGTTTACCAAAGGATTGACCTTCATTTGACACACTAGAAAAGTTGAGGCACTTTATAAGAATTCGAGGTGTAAATTGCACCATTTAATTGAAGTGTTCATATATGTTACAGACTTACATAAATCTATATTAGAATCGAGTTTGAGATTGCTCAGATTCACAACAGATAGAATACCAGATTGGCACAGTAGCAAGGTAATAGAAATTTTTGGGATTTTTGGTTTAGCTATGTGACTTTAGACAAGTATCTTCTGGGCCTCAGTTTCCTTCTCTGTGAAATGATGGATTTGGATGAAATTATCTCTCATTTTACTTTACTTTCTAAAACTTAAGATTTTTCTGAAACATTCTTGACCTCTTTGCACTTAAGGGGAATACAAAGTTATTAGGTATCAGTATCACCCTAATATAATTACTAATTAATTATATCTCTGAATTTAGGGAAACAAATTTTGTCAAAGAAGGAAAGATCGTTGCTAGTCTAGATATTTATTGATACTAAAAGTGTTAATCAATCCTTGCTTCTAAATTTCTCTCCACTAGTCAAGACACTGGAGTTAGAAGGAGAACTGTTAGTGAACATCAGAATGCCACGTCTACCAAAGAAGAGCCATCCCCAGAAGACGATGAAGACAATATGGCGACCACCTGGAAGCCCTTTCTAGTCAATATCTGTATGTTCACTGTCCTCACAGCTGGCGCTTACCTCTGTTACAGGGTATGTTTTCATTGATGGACCTACTGGCAAGATGGAAGTGTACAGAAAAAACCATCATTTGGACTGGTTTCTAATTCAGTTGTATGAAATTAACTGAGTCATGTCTCAGAAGAAACAAATCTAAGGTTAAAAGTCTGGAACCTTGGTAGGGCTAAAAGAGAAAATTAATTGATGCACTAGGGTTTAAATAAGCCCTGTGGTCCCAAGAATAAAATAGTTGAATCTCAGGGCCTTAAAATATTCAGGACTAAGCAGAGAAAATGCCAAATAAGTCTCTCCTGTTTTTGTTTCTTTGTTCATTTTATTTTTGGAAAGAATAATAGAATTACAACACATTGTTGTTTTTAACCTTTTTGAAAGCCAGTTCATTGTTTTTGTTCTATTTCTGAAAAAGACTCAGCAAAAGTAAAACTTGCTTGTACTCTCCAAATGTTGTAACCGAATCTGCAATTTCTATTTGATTTCCCAGAAGAACCCTACTCTTTTTAAGAATGTCATTCCAGTAAGGAGGGGAGAATGGGAGGAACCGTGTTATACTCAGCTACACTTCATCTAGTTAGTGTTCATACTGAGTGGTGGGCAGTGCCTGTGCTGGTTATCTGTTGAACTATAGCATTCATTCCCTTTTTGCATGGTTTTTACTAAAAATGAAGAAGGAGGGGAAAAAAAAAAGCCACAAATCCAGGTTCTGCATTTGCTCAGGGTATTCCTTGCCCCATCTCCCCTTCTCCCCACCCTCAATTAGAACTAGTTAATTTCTCACTTGGTACTGTTAAACTCCACCCACACATGCACCTGCCTCTGTTATACCCACCCCCTGTGCATTTGTTTACTTTTTTCCCTTGCAGGGGTTCAGGGAGTTCAATTCAGACATGTCCACCAGCATTTTAAAAACCTTTGTTAGTTTTTAGAAAAGCTAGTCTTCACATGATTTGGACTATGAATTGCAGTTTTCTTATAAATACATATACCTTGTAAAGTTGGCTGCTGTTAAAATGAGGGGCAGAAGAAAGCTCTAGGATTCACAACACCATAAATCATCAAAAAACAGATGAATAAATGCAGAGCTCTGCTCCACAGCAGCCACCTGCAAGGAGTTTTCAGAGGTCATCAATTTCTAGACCTCTCTAAAGAAGTCAGATCAGTGACTAAGCAAGATGCAAGCAATTTTTCTTTGGCTTTGGGGTTGTTTTTCTTTGCTTTAGAAAACAGATTTCAATAATGGCTTTATTTTGGCTCAGCTCTTTGCTGTGAATGTTGTCAGGTGGCATAGGTGGGTGAGTGTGTCAATCTTGCATCTCCACAGACAAGCCAGAACTAAGTTCTGGGCTTAGTTCACTTGATAAATTGGTTTCATTCCACTTCCTGTTCTACAGCAGCTCAGAAATTTGATTCTACTCTGCCCAAATGGCAATCTCTGCTTGTAGAACCAGCAGCAGAATGGCAGGAATTAAGAGTTAGTAGAGCCATGAGGTGCAAGTTTGCTCTCACTCATGCGCTTTGTCTTTTTGTTGTTGTTCTGCCCTGGCCCCAGCTACCCCTCTCCCTTTTCCCCCCACTTGTACAGAGTCCAGTTTCTCAAGGAGAGTGAAAGTACTATTCAGTGGTGCAGTTAAGGGAAAGGGGCAAAATAAAGTACTTATAGTTGCAGTAGCCAGTCCAAGACAGTAGATCTTGATCTGCAATGGTGCCACTAATTGGTGCTTTTTTAATGAATCCTAGTCTAGCAAGCACTTAAACACCATTTTCAGCCAACCTTTTATGGAGTATATTATATAATGAATCTTTTCACTCCATATTTATTTTCCCCCCAAAGGTATCCATAGCTCTAGCATTTTCTTAAACTAATAATGTGTTTTAAAAAAAAAATTTTTTTAATGTCAGCCTTGCATCAAGGGCTTATTGGAAATACAATAATAAATCTTCAGGTAGTGCTGGGAATTTAAGACATACCTGATAGGCTATGGAATCCATCCAGTACTTGAAAGGAGGAAGATTGTAAGCAGTCATTATTGAGTAATATTGTGGTTTTCATTAAAAATATTGGGATATGTTTATAGAACAATGGTATAATATATAATGAACATTTGTGTATTTAAGAAACAGTATGTGATTACTTTGTCCCGGTTACTTTCCCTATCATCTGGTAGAATATTGTTCTCAAGCAACACTTTTCCCATTTGTATTAGAATGCATGTAAGGTTGTCTTGTGTCCTGATTAAATACCATGTGCTTGAAGGTGAAAGAACTTATATTTCTGCTTACTGATGTGCCCATACATACAGTCAAATTTATATTTGCATGATCTGATTGTTAAGTGGCTGTGGTTCACAAGGCTATTGCTGAAAATGTCTTCATTCAGCAATAGATTGATAGATATTTATCCAATAATAGATACTTGCCTAATTATTGGGCATGACTTTCTATTCAGTTTTATTCAGTAACCCAGTTTATCATACTTTACATCAACTGAGTAGCAACTATACTACAGACATTCCGAGTGTATGGTAAGCCCTAATCACACCTCACCCACTAGAAATCTCAGGCGGTCAGTCTCCCCTGATCTTGGATGGTATCATTTCAAATTCAGAAACCTATCCTAAAGCAAACCATTATTTGGAATAAAGGTTAGGTAAAGAACAAGGCAGTTAATTTTTTCTGTGGAGCACTGTCACAAACTGAATCACTTAACATAAATGGCCTGTATACAGCTAAATTTACTGTGTATAGATATAGATAACTGCAGTATTTTTCCTGTTTGGATGTATTAATTCTAGTCTTGGTGAGAACACCTCATCCCACCCCCAAACCCATATACATAAAACAAAAAAAGCCCTGTCTCTTCTCCACAGTGATTCGATTATTCTCATAGCTACTCCTCTGAAGAAAAACATGTGATCTTTATGTTAAGACTTTGATTTTGTTTTTAAATGGGGGGGAGGGGTACTGGGTAGGGGGAGGTGGCTGCAGCTATTCTGCTGGACTTTGCCAGCAATTTCACATTTTGCCTTTGACCTGTTGGACACCATTGAGGATTTCTACTGTAATGAGAATAGAGTAAAATAACCCTACAGAGCATTAGTGAGGTGTGTCTAAGGCTTATAATGCCAAACTGTAAGCATCTTTTTCTCAAATCCTGTATATGTATGTAGTAGTTTGGGTATGTATATACAGCAAGTAGAATTTCAAAATGGGTGTATTGGTTAGCCGCCTATTCTTGGAAAATGGATGGCTATCCATCTTGTTAAACGTATGTTAGAAAGTTAGTGAGCTGCTAATGCTATATGCCTTAAGCAAATATTTACTCATCAGGTCTTTCTTTTTTTACCAATGGCCATAGAATAATACCATTTTTACAAAAATAAAAATCAACAAAAAAGCAAAATGTTTTGGTATAATACATTGTAATGTATCTCTCTGCCTCTGTGTGCATGCGTGTGTGTTGGGGGGTGGGGGTGGGAGTGGTGAGTGTGTGCAAGATTCTACAATGACCTCACAGGTTTAAATAAAATTGTACAGTTTTACAATTTCCCATGCAAATAAATGATGGGTTCTCATTTTAGTTGCAACAATAAAACTTTTTTTTTTAAAGAATTGCATTTGGACTGCTTCCCATTTCTTTGCTGAAGAGACCTTACAGCAAATAAAGCACATTCTTCTTGTAAGCACAGGTATGGTTGCCTAAAGTTTCGTCTTTTTACAAGCTGTATGCAAGTGCTAAGGTGAGTTCAGTTGTTCCCTGAACTTTTTAAAGGGCCCCTTGGTAGGAATGTTTGGGCTTTATCTTATAGATGACTTAGAAAAAAAAAGGACCCTTGAGATGATTTAGGTCATTTATTTAATAAACAAACAAATTAAGTGCCTACTCTGTGCCAGACCCTTTGCAAAGTACATAGTCTGATCTCCATCTCTCAAGGAGACTTCTTTGTTGCCCAGAACATTTAAATGTCTTGCCCAAAGTTTCAAAAGCAAGTAGTATTAGAGCCTGATTCAAGCATAGATCTTCTAATTCTAAAATCCAGTGGTCTTTTCCAATAAAAAAAATAATTTGCACCTTCTCTCTGCAGTGTTTGTTGTATGCTGAAGGTCTAGTTGAAACAAGTAAAGCTCAAGCTCTGTTATTGCCTTAAAAGGAAAGGACAAATCCCCTCTGAGCATCAGTTTGCCTTATCTGTAAAATGAATCCTAAAATGAATCCCTTGAACTAAAGCTCAGGATTGCTTCTGGCTCTGACATTTGGCCTGTGAATTATAAAAATGGATACACAAAACAGTCTTCTTTAACCTGCTTTTTATAGCTTAGTTATTTTGAAACTATAATAAATATATTCAGCTGATGGAACAGAGAGCTTGCTGAACTAGTAAAATTTTCTTCCTCCATTGAGATACAGTTAGTGTTTCTCTGCCTTGCTTTCCAGGACAAAGTTTATTGAATAAGCAATTTGGGATTTTTTTTTAATTAAAACTTTACAGAATTGAATATTTAAGGTCACAAAAATAAATATCCAATGAAAATAAAATCACAAAGTATATACAGTGAGATTAACTGAGATTTTCTAATGCTTGTGTTATGGAACTTTCCAAGGGTCACTGTTCCTCAGAGACATTTGTCAGTACACATTAGTCATAGGCATCATATCATCTCTGAGTCCAGGGGGGAATTTTTCGGTGGGAAAATTTTCTGTCATCTTATCTGTCTTTAAGACAAGAACTCACAACCTTGTGAGTTCAAAAGCAATTTAACTAACAAACAGCCTGGCAGACCCCTGCTGGAATTATTTTATGAAGATTATACTCCAGGGTTTCCATCAATGATTTTTTTACCTCTACTTTTAGCCTTGTATCCTTAATGGTATAGCTGAATATGGCAAAAATATACTTTATAAATAATCTAAATACCTATTGCAGTCAAGATTCTATTCCAACATTTCAGCAGAAAAGAAAGCAGTCATATTCGAAATGATGTTCTGTTTCTCAATTTTAGATCGCTCTGTCAAGATAGCGGTTTCTACCATACCAATTGTTCTAAGATATATATCTCTCATTTCCCCTGCTCCTTTGCTTGTTGAGGTCAGGTTGACTGTCCTCTCTGGACTATGTTCTTCCTCCTCTGTTAATAAATCAGACTTGAAAGATGTTAAGCTCAGCACCTAATGAAATTTGTCACCCTCCTGGCTTTTTACTGTATTCCTTTCTGGTCTTGGAGTTTGCAGCTTTGGCTTTGCTGTAGCTGGGTCAAAGTTACCTTCGAAGTCTCAAGCCAAGAGTGATTCTGGGAAAGATCATTCAGGGTCTTTACCAAAGGGTGTGGACTATCTCTCTCTGCTGGTCTCTATTCCTGGTCAAAATGTAATCTCTTGGGCTTCAGTTTTTGTCACTGGCCGTATTCCTCCAAGAAGCAGGAGTATACATTCCCAGACTCTTTCTCTAATGAATTTGTGCTGCAACAACCAAATGCCAACTGCCCACCAGTGCCAATACTTGATCTTCACATGACAGGGCAGTGGAAAAACAGATTCAGAATCTGGGATCAGCTTGTGAGGTATTTAAAACACTGTAATTTCAATATCTGCATCCTGGCATAAAGTTTCTCTGACTTCCGAGCAAATTCTGTCCATCTTCTCAAAAGCCAAACGTCCCTTTTCACCTGCGTATATAAGATGATGTGTCACTGATAAAAACATCAGCATTCTCATCCCCAGTCTTACTTTGTTTTACCACCAATCCTCCACCCCCCAAAAAAAAAAATCTTTTTAACAGTAGGGACAAAACTATTCATTTATAAAAAATGGCATAGGTTGTGGTTTGGGGCAGAGATGTATCTGTAGCCCTTGCCTGATATTTTTAAACAAGATAAGGATCTTTAAGCCTCAGCACCACACACATGGGACTGGGATTAAGAAATTTGGGGGTCTTAATCCTTATTCTATGATTTTGATGAAAGGTGACGAACTCTTTAAAGAGAGAATAAAATGTCTTTATCCTCATAATTGTTCTTCAAAACAGTTGCCTTAATAGTCATCTCTGCAATTATCCATTATGTAGCTGATATTTATAAACAGTCAAATTGTAAGAAACTTGTGGGTGATAAACAGCAAATAAAGCAGGTAAATAGGTGTAGGACCTGTTTATGGCTTCTTTTTCCCCAAAAGCTCTGTCCCCTTAACCAGGATGGTAAAATATTAGACCTCCAAAAACATCTGTTTAATAGCTTACCAAATGATAGTGTTGATTCCCGGGCAGCTGTCCTCACGTCTTCCAAGTCAGACTGACATAAACTTGCAATCTGATCAATGCTTTCTGTTCCCTAAGTGAATAAAGAGAAACTTTTAAAATAATAAATTCAGATATAAAAAATACACAGGCATCTGTAACTTGAGATGTAAGTTTAGATCTGTCCAGGAATTCATCTCAGTGAGGATTTTTGAGGACAGTTGTTCATTGAGAATTTCTGTAACATTGCCCTTTAAGAATTGTGAACAAACAGGGCCATTAACAGAGCTTGTTATAATGATCAAAAACTCACAGTATTTATTCTTTATCAATCAGAGCTTTTGGAAGTGTTCCTCAAGTCAGTTGAAGTTTTACCTGTATACCTTTGGCTGTATTTCTGAATATAGGATGAAAATCACCATGAGACAGGCAAATCTCATCTACCAGAATGCTAGGTTCCTCCCTGTCCTCCTCTTAACTTGGTATATACTTAAGACTATAAGATTCTTCATCTTTGTCATCTGCTGCTTTCTTATGTAGTGCTTACTATGTGCTGGGTACCACAATGAGGACTTTATGATGATCTGACTTGATTGATTCCTCATAGATCCCGAAGAATCAAAGGAGAGAACACATCTGAAGATGTTTTGTACCTTGCAAACCACCTCTCTGTTGTTAGTACAACAAGGAAGCAAGTAACCCAGATTGTTTCCATTGAAACTTTTTTCTTGTTAGTATATGCTCGAATTACTTTGACATCACCTGGTTTGCATTTTCTGTCAGCTCTGTGAAATTCTTGCCATCCTAGTGCCAGAAACTCTTTAGTGTTTGCTCCCCCTGTTGGTTAACTCTGGGCTAATACAGTTGTGCAATGTCCGTGAGTCATCCATATCCTTCAATGTCTGATGGGATGGCAAAGAATTTCATATCTAGATTCCCAACCCAAATTTAGAAGGCTAAGTTCCTATTGAACTTTTAAAACAGATAAGGCAAGAACTTGAAGTGAACATTACAGGGGCTTCTTAAGGTTTGAATCGACTTTGATACTCCTCTTAAATAACTCTGGGATTCTTTGTTCAATCAAGTATTTGTTAAAACATCTGTGTATCGGGCACTATGCTGGGTTTTGAAAATAAAGTCCTTGCCCTGGAGAAGCTTAAAGTATAATAACACTATTAGATCTTATTTTATCCTCACAATAACTTTGGAAGATAGGTGCTGGTTAAGTTACTTTCCCAGGGTCCCACGGAAAATGTCTGAAGTTGGATTTGAACTCAAATCTTCCCAATTCAAGGTCCAGTTTTTTATCCACTGTGCTGTCTAGAGCCAAAGGGTATATATACAAAGATAGATATATAGCTATAAAATAGATAGATAGGAGAAGGTATGGAGGGAAGCAGTAGCAGCTGAGGAGAATCAAGTCAGGGGAGGATAGAGCAGGGAATTTAAGCTGAACTATGAAGGAAAATGGGATTCCAAGAGGTAAAGGTGAGGAGACATGGCAGTGTAGCGAATGCAAAAGCCAGGAGATGGCACAGTGCTATGTGTAAAGAACAGAAGACCAGTCCTAATGGTGTTGCATTTTAAGTCCTCAAAATGCTATAAATTATCACTGAGGATATTCCCCAAAATGGAACTTTTTCCCCAACCCCTGTCAATCCCCAGTCAGTAAAGAAATTAGACTTACTTACTTTGAGATATTTTAGAGCCAAACATGAAGCTTGTTGAAGTTTTGCATCACTGTCTGAGAGAGTACTAGTGTAGTAAAGGAGTGCCTGGGGGAAGAAAAGGGGGGAATGCCTAGAACAAAGTGGAACTGCTGTTGGATTACCAAAAGAAAATCTATTGTTTCACTGCCAAACACTTGATCTAAAGCTTTAACCGTTGAGTGGAATAGATTAAAAAAGAAAAAAAAAAATTAGTTTATCCAAGCATTTATGGTAAGTCAATCTGGCTTCCCTTCCCCCCTCACCCAGAAACCGAGATCTATAATCTTTGAGCCAGGGACATATAACACGTGTTCATTAATATATTCACGGTTTCCTAGAAATTCTTGCCCCTGGGATGTCTTGCAGTGCTGAGTCAGAGTGTCTAGAAGAGTTCAATTTCATTTTTGTGATGGTGAAATTCTGTTAATCTTTTAGCCCACTCAATACGTCCAGAGAAATCAAGATTTTAGCTTTTGAGTAAAGTGTATATAGACTTTTGTAAAAGTCATTCACTCTGTAATATCTTTCAGCAAACCTCCTCAACAGCCATGCTACCTCTCAAACCAGTGGTTAGAGTACAAAGAAACCTTTGCATCTGGAAGTTGATGATGAATCTTTTTTATTAGAAATGTTTTAAATAGAAATAGTCTTCTAGCTGTTTATCATCCCTGCCCTAATTCCTGCTTCCTATTTATGGAGAAGCACCAGAGAGAGAGAGAATTAACTTAGTGGAAACAAACTGCTTTCTGCAGAAAAAATTGGCTTGCATCCATACATACCTTTGCAGCAATCACTGACCCTCCCCATAACAATGGAAGGATCAGAAAGCTTAGTCCATGTTTAGAAACCTAAACCTGTAGCTTCCCGTGACCTACCAAAAACATTTAATTCCCTAACTAGCATTCAAGACCTTCCACGTGACTAACTCGAGTTTCACTGTTATTCATGCTCAGAATAAACTCGCTTTCACCTTCAAGGCCTAACTCTAAAGCCTTTCCTGTCCCTAGGTGAACGGATTATCTCCCCTTATCCAGTTTCTCACAGCATTTTGCTTGGTGAAATCTCTTGCCTCTATCAAAATCTACACCTTGCATCACACTATTTGCATAGATCATAGCTTCCTCCTATCTGACTGAACAGGAAAAAGGGTTTGTGTTATTTATCTTTAGTTACATAGCACAATGCCTTCCATATAGTTAGCACTTAATAGACATCTGAGATAAATTAAGTGGAGGTAAACATAGCTTATAGAAAAGATGAGAACACCAAGAAATATAGCTGCCTTTTCTATGCATAGGAACAGCCAGAGAGGGAGCAATTTTAGAAGCTGAGCCTCAAACATAGATCTTGTGGGCCATGATTTGCCATTCTACCATTGGTCCTTCCACAGAGATTCAAGTTTTTAATTGATGCTACCTTTCAAATCCAAGGCATGAACTTGGAGGAATCACCTAACTTTTAAACTTTTTTTTTTCAATTAGCAAGTATTTGTTTTCTCATCATCTCCCCTCCTCAAGAAAAAGAAAAACAAAATTCTTGTTAATATGCAGTCAAAGGGGAGGGGGGAAACCCATTGGACAAGTCAGTTAACTTCCCTCTATTTCAGTTTCCTAAAGATCCCATCTACTTCTAAAGTGTATGACTGCCTGTTAGCACCAATCTCCTCATTTTTCTCATAAAATACCTTTTCTCGAAAGCTCCGATTTCCAGCTGCATCCGAAAGACGAGCAATGGCTGCTTTGCGTACCCGGTGGTTCTCATCCAGCTGCAGCAAGGCCCACGTCTTTAAGGTCTGGGGTAGTGGCTGGAGCTGTCCCAATCTCTTTCCCTTCAGCTTTTTTATCTTCTTTAGCCGTCCTGCACACTGCAGGTCTTCAAGGAGTGTGACTGAGGGCAGAGAGGAAGGCAGGGAATAGAGAAGGAAATATATATCCATGATTCTACAAAGTCAAGACAACTGGCACTTGCATGTATTTTATTTGTTTACAGATTTGTTTTGCCTGCTAAGAATTAGGAATCTTTTCCAGAAATAATTATTCTAGAAAGAACTTCTTGTCGTGTTGCATACTTTGTCCAGAGTTTGAAAAGTAGCAACATTTGATCCGTGGTTATTTCTAAAGTCATCTGACCTGAGATGACTCTTAACTTCAAGGATGGTGACCACCCACTTACCCAGCAACAGGTTAATTGAGCACTTAAACTAGACCTGGAAGAAGTGCACAAGATATATTTGCATCTGAATTCCTCTCTGTTTTTTAGAGGCTCACTATGATTCGAGGCAGTGTGGTATAATGGAGAGAGTCAGGAAATGTGGTTCAAACCCTGGATGAATTACATTATTAATTACTATCAATTTACCTTCTTTCTAAAAGGGTATGGAATAAGGAAAACCTTATTTTATAAATCTGAAGTGCTTCTACAGTTGTTGAATTTGGTTCAGGACCTAATTAGGGGTAATCTTTCAGAAAATGCTAGAGAGGAAAGAAAAGGAAGTTTTGGGCATTTAGTGAAATAATCTTTGTTTCCTAATTTTTAAGAAATGTGTCTGAATGGCTCTCTTCAACAATGAAATGTTTCAAACCAGTTCCAATTGTTCAGTGAAGAAGGCCATATACACCCAGAGAGAGGGATGTGAAATGTGTTCCACAACATAACATTTTCATGCTCTCTATTGATGTTTGCTTGCATTGTGTTTCCTTTCTCTGATTTTTCTTTCTTGTAGATACGATTTTTCTTGCACAACAATGATAAGTGTGGAAATGTGTGTGTGTGTGTGTGTGTGTGTGTGTATTCGATTTGTCAAGTATTTTAACATAATTAACATGTAGTGGATATCCTGCCATCTAGGGGAGGGATGGGGACTGGAGGAGAACAATTTGTAACAAAGCTTTGTAAGGGTCAATGTTGAAGAATTACCCATACATATGTTTTGCAAATAAAAAGCTTTAATAAAAATTTTTTTAAAAAAAGAAATAAATGTGTCTGAACACAACAGCCAAGGTTCACCAAAGAAACTTCTCCAAGTATTGTATTTCTTTAATAATGAAATGTATAGTAATCACTAGTCACTGCCTAGTACCTTCTTTGGTGAGTTGGGCAAAGTGTTTCTCCAGATCGGTAACATTCTGCTTTTCTAAGTATCTCTGAAACTGGAACCAAGTGATGAGTTCTTCTGAGAGGCCCACAGAGATCAACCCACTGCAGCTGATCACCTGCTCCAGCAACCTGTGACACACTTACCCAACAGCAAAAAAATAAAACAAATCAACTTAGGTTCATAACACTTTCATCTGGAAATCTAAGGAAAAGTCCATCTTTCTAAACTCAAGTTCATCAAATGTTGAAAGTACCTCTCACTCTGGTCTTCTCCACAGCCTGAATATAAACAGCCAAGGAGGGAGTTGGGAGGGGTCAGGAGGTCCTCCTTCCTCATGGGGGACAGCTCTGTCTAATTTTTCTTGGCTTCTTTTAAAGTCCCAAATAAAATCTTATCTTCTACCGGAAACCCTTCCCAATCCCTCTTAATTCTAGTGCCTGCCTTCTCACTTATTTCTGTTTATTGGATATTATAGCTTGCTTGTGCACATTTGATTGCTTGTTATCTCCTCCAATAGATTGTGAGCTCCTTGAGGGTAAGGACTGGCTATTGCTCCTTTTTGTACCCCCAGCTCTGAGCATGGTGCCTGGTATATAGTAAGGAATTAATAAATGCTTACAAACTGATTTAAAAAAGGAAACATAAAAAAGAATTGCTCCTCTTTCTCCCCTACTTTTATACACTTCCCAAAGTGACTTTTCTAGCTAAGCAGGGAAAGCTATCCATCATTCTCTGAAAACATTTTAAACAAAGATTAAAAAGGAAGAAAAGATAAGTCTTTGGTCTATAAGCTGCATGGCCACAAGTTTTGTTCTCTGGAATGACCTTGCTTATAAGTATAATGAATTTTTCAGTAGTGATAGTGTTTAGATTAAATTCCACACTCTGAGATACAGGGAACTAATTCAGTCCTGAAAGGTGGTGACACTTTGGCAAGAGCCTTGTACTCGGGTCAGAAAGTCCAGTTCTGCCATTTAGTTACTAGCTATGGGAACTAAGCAAATCTTTTAATCTCTCTAGATCTCAAATTGGAAATTCCTGCCCTGCCTAGCCCACAGAATTGGAATAGGACACAAATGTGATAATACAGGCAAAAAGCACTTTGAAAACTAAAAAGTACAATCAAATCACTGAAAAATCACCTGGCTACCTACCTTCATCTGGGGGCCTCATTGCTATTTTGCCTCAATTAACTTTCTTTTTCTTCCCTCCTTTCTTCCTTCCTCCCTCTTTCCTTCTTTCTCTCTCTCTCTCCCCCATCTCTGTCTGTCTCTGTCTCCCTCTTTCCTCCTCCCTTCCTTTTCTTTTTCTTTTCTTTTCTTTTTTTTTTTTGAGGTAATTGAGGCTAAGTGACATACTGCTAGTAAGTATATGAGACTGTATTTGTCATACTGCTAGTAAGTCTGCTAAGGGTCATACTGCTAGTAAGTATATGAGACTGTATTTGTACTCAGACTCTTGATTTCACTAAGGTGAATGTGTCACTCCTTCCATCTTCCTGTAGTCACTTTGGAGCATTAGTTGCACTTAATTCATACCTCTTGACTAATGGTGGGGAGCACTACAATATTCCTTGTTCTTCATTGCTACTTTCTATCTTGCTACTTACTACTTCTATCACTTTTGGTTCTCACATCTCACCAATATCCTTAATACCCTTGCCCCCTCTGAAAGCAAAATGCTTACGCTTATGGAGGGCTGAACAGAATTGGAGGAAACCAGGTAATTGTCTTAAGTGGGGATCCATCATAAATTTATAGTGGCTTATCCTAATTGAACCCTCACAACAGCCATCAACCCTCCCACTCTTTTTTAATTGGTTCCCATCCCATTCAACAGAGCAGTTGTTCCAAACTTTTCCTTCTCTTCTCAAATACCTGTGACATTACCCTGGCCCCCACCAAATCTCTCTGCTGATAACCTCATACCTCACATTTTTAGGTAACAATTCAAGCTGTTTCTCAAGATCTCCTCTCTTCTTTACCTCGTATTGCTCTGCCCTAGAATGAGGGAGGTAGTTGGGAAGGGTAGGAAGACTACAGAGCTAGACACTTATTTCTCAGTGGAGGGGGGAAATCCTGAGTGGGGGTGATAAGAGCTGCTAGAATCTGGTTTAGGTGATAAATTTGGATTAAGATGAACCTAAAATTAAAAAAGGGGAGGCTCTTCTGCTTGCTGAAGCCAAAAGAATCCCATCCTTTCCCCCTTCTCTAGCAGATTACTTCACCATTATCCCCATTTTCTTTCTAATCTTCCCTCCTTCTCCATCCACTGGATCCTTCCTTGCTGTCTACAAACATGACCAGACCCGCTCCAGTCTTAAAAAACAATAAAAATACCCCTGCCAAACATGCCCTCCAACATCATCCTTTATTTTTTTCCTCCCCTTTAAAGCTAAATTCCTTTAAAACATCGCCTGCAATTGGTGCCCCAACTTCTTTCACTCTTAATCTTTCCATCATCTGGCTCCTGAAATTCAACTGAAACTGCTCTCTCCAAAGTTCTCTTAATTGTCCACTCTGACGGCCTCTTCTCTTAACTGCCCGCTAGCATCTGACCATCTTTTTCCCTTTGCACATTCTCTTTTTCTATGGTTTGCCCTCTCTTGCTTCTCACCTCCCTGCCTCACCCCCCACTCATTTTCCCTTGCTCATTCTTCATGTCACACAACTAACGGGATGTGTTCCCCAATGCTTTGTCCATTTGGGCCTCTTCCGTTTTTGCCATTTCCCTTATTGAGCTTATCAGCCTCCAAGCATTCAGTAATCATCTCCATGAAGATGATTTCCAGGTCTGTATATCAAGCTCTGATCATTTCAAATTCAACATTTCAAAAAAAGAACTCATTATCTTTCCTTCACCCCAAACTTCCCCTCTTGCTTATTTCCCATTACAATTAAGATTGCTGTCATTCTCAATCCTATAGCTGTAGCATCCTTGACTCCTCCCTCTCACTGCACATATCCAATTTATTGCCAAATCTTATTTCTTTCTCTACAACAATTCTTTTTCTCTTTTTCTCCACTGAAACAATGACAACTATAGTTCGGACTTATATCACCTTCTGCCTGGATTATTGCAGTAGCTTCCTAATTGGTCTGCACTGTCTCAAGTTTCTCCCTATTTCAATCCAGTCTCTGCTCAGCAGGCAAAGTGATTTTCCTAAAACACAGATGTAACTGTCACCCCCTTATTCAACAGATATCAGTGGTTCCTTATTCCCTCCAAAAATCAACAACAAAATTTTCTGTAGGCATTTCAAGCTCACTACAAGACCCTTTCCTATCTTATTGCACTCACATTTTACTCCTTTCACACACCCTTCCAATCTAGCTATTCTGGATCTACTTGCTATTCCTTACACATGATAAATCTCTCACCTTTGAGAACCAACTATTCTTCTTAACTGGAAGGTTTTCCCTCCAACTTCCAACTCTTACAATTCTTGGCCTTCTTTAAGACTCAGGTTAACCACAGAAGGATCTGAATGTGGACCACAACATAACATTTTCATGCTCTCTATTGATGTTTGTTTGCATTATGTTTCCCTTCTCAGATTTTTTTTTCTTGTAGATACGATTTTTCTTGTGCAACAAGATAACTGTATAAATATGCATACACATTCAATTTGTCAAGTATTTTGACATGGTTAACATGTACTGGACTTCCTGCCATCTAGGGGAAGTGGTAGGGGGTAGGGGGGGGGAAATTTGTAACAGAAAGCTTTGCAAAGGTCAATGTTGAAAAATTATCCATGCATATGTTTTGCAAATAAAAAGCTTAAAAAAATTAAAATTAAACATTAAAAAAATGTGCCTACAAAAAAAAAAAAAGACAGGTTAAATACTATCTCTTGGAGTTAGCCTTTCTCTGTTCCCTCAGTCACTATTTAATTTCCTTACAATTGTTCTATTTTTACTTTACATGTTTTTGTTAATATACATTATGTCATTAGAATGAAAGCTCCTTGAGGATAGGGTCATTTTGGTTTTTGTTTTTGGGTATCCTTAGTATTTAGCACAGTACCTGGCACATGGTAAGTGCTTAATAAATGCTTTGTTGATTGATTGAATTAGAAAGAATTTTCAATAAATCTACCTATTTCAAGTTGTCCAGGATATTTCCCTTTAATTTTGTGTAGAAACATTTTTTTAAGTTGATTTTGGAATTTTTTTGCTGAGCAGAATAGATTCCTTCCTGGCTCAGTGCATTCACTCCACATCTTCAGGCACCGCTTCTTCTTCTTTGCCTGAGGAATAACTGAAAACCCAAATTGAGAATTAATTGTCCAGAATTTTGGCATTACTGGAAAACGTGTTCAGGAAAAGGCACCTGAAACCAAATCTCTCTGAGCCCAACCCCTGCTATCCATAAGAGTATCCTCGGAGTTTTATTGGTCCCTACAGGAGAATTCCTTTCTGAGAACATTCTCCAAAGCCAGGACAGCCTCTGACCTTCTCTTCCCCTATCAATAACAACCTTATAGGTCTTTAGAGTCTGGGGAAGAATAACAATTTTCAAAGATGAATAAAAATAAAAATAAATAAATATATAATAATATATAAATATAATATATATATATATATATATAATAAATAAATATATAAATAAAATAAAAATAAAAATTCTTTCTTTTACTCCATTTTATTCTCTAGTTCTTAAAAGATCCCAAGTTCTGTACAAGCCAATGGAGACAACATGGTATAGTGAAAACTGTCCAGCACTAAATCAGAAGTCTCTGCTTTGTCCCTTACAATCTGAATGACCTTGGGCAAACTACTTATCTGAGGCTAAGTTACTTCAGGGTAATAAGGAAAGTGATTTGTAAATCTAAAAGCACTGTATAAAGGCAAGTTAGTCTCAGAACTTCTCAAATACTTCTTCAAACTTCTTAAATACTTTCTCCTTTGGACTAGAATTTTGCTTTTCAAAGTAGGCACTGAAGTATATGATTTCTTTGGCTTTGGAAGGTCTATGAAAATCCTCCTGAGGGAGAGGTGATAGACAAAGAGGGCAGATTGAGACATATTTTATTTGTACATAGCCTATGGCGGAATCCATTCTGTTTGACCATACTATAAATGGTTAACATAGTTGTTTTTCTTTCCCAAAGAGAAAAAGGGGAATGAGAAAAGGCAGATTGGAAGAAATACAAATTTAATTTTTTAAAAAATTAAAAAGGAAATTCTGTGGTTAGCAAGATCTTTTTTAAAAAGTGCCTTATTTCTATTATAGCTGTAGCTCTTCTGTGGAACACATTAAAGATATCAAAAGCAAACAGCCAGCTGTCTGCTACACTCCCCAGTGCTACCCGAACCAGACTAAAATGTAATTGGAAAATACTGAACAAAATAAATAAAAATGGAGTAGAACATAGACAAAGTTAATATGTGGTTTTCCAAATCAATATGTGGCAGGAGGGATTTAAAGGCACATTTTAGTGGCCCCAATCTATTTGAGCTTGACACCACTGATCCCTACCATGCCTCCGCAACAGGATTAAAGAGATTTTTCTTCTTATAACATATAAGGCCCATAATGCTAACATTACCATCACTCTCGAGCTATAAGGGCCAAAGTGGTATAACTGAAAAAACAAAACAATAGCTTCCAGAGTCAGAAAACCCAACTCTGGCATTTGCCATAAGACCAAGTTCCATAAAAATAGTAGCTCACATTTACACACAGCATTTAATTGTCTATAAAACAATTATTATTACAAATGATCAGCTCCTAAGGCCACACAGAAAGTAAACAGCTGAACTGTGCCTCTGGTCTTGGTCATGCAGACTGATGTTTTTACTGCTATACCCTTAGATTTAAAAGATGAGCCCTTCAATGTCCCCCACTATTTCCCATAGTTTGTGAGCAGGTGTAGATCTATGAGGCTACATACGCTCATCAGCAGACGTAGCGTTCCTGACCTTCTCCACATCGAGAACAGACAGCTTCTCCAGAACCTCTTTTTGTTGAGATACTTCTTCCAGAAGGCTCTCCTGGACCAGTCTTGACAAGTTGGAACACATCAGTTTCTAGAAAACAGTCCATGTTGCCTCAGAGTCAGTTAGTAAAAACCCTTTTGAAATAATTCATAGCTATTCCAGAGACCTGGACTTGCCCTAATTTTACTCCTCAGGGTTAGGTGGCTTGATTTTTTAATCATTTATAATAGTACTAATAATAAGTAATAAATATCTAGTATTTACATAGCACAAAGTACCTTCCATATGTTATCTCATTTTATCTTTACATCAGCCTTCAAAGGTAGATGCTCTTATTATTTGCATTTTACACATGAGGAATGGAGGCAGCCAAAGGCTAAGTGACTTGCCCAGTTATGAAGCATCTGCAACACAATTTGAACTCCGGTGTTCCCCACTCCAGGTCCAGTGCTCTAGCCACTGGGCCATCCAGCTGCCATTTTAGATATGAAATGTTTCATACAAACACAAGAAACATAATTTACATTGTCCTCAAAGGAATCTGGTACAATGACTTTAGAGATCGTCTAATTCACCCTTGTCTTTGTACAGATGAAGAAATGAGTCCAAGAGGTGATTTGGTCCACAGAGGTAGTTAATCTAGGTAATACAGACCCATCACTTCCTCAGTACCAAACCAAACTTCTCCCCTTCCCTTTTGTATTGTAGAACCAGAATTGTGTCTTGCATCGTACATATATCCCCAGCACCTTGCCCATTATACATGCTTCATAAATGCTCATGGCTGGGGATTTCTCCCATTCTACCCACTTGGTATTAATGGGCAGTTGCCCAGGCTTTCTTTACCTGTAAAAGAGCTTTGCACACTTGGAGATGAACCACCAAAAGTACATCTAATTCATGAATTCCTGCAGTGAGCTCTTTGGTTGATGATTTCAAAGACTGAGAAGTGCCATCATTACTGAATGGGATTGTGAGAAAGAAACTGGTTAACTCTTTAACCATCCATCCCCTTCCCTGTATTGCTTTGTATTATAGAATCCATCTCTGGGCCCCACGTCCATGGATCTATACTGTTTTCATTTAAAAAGCATTTACTAGTATCTACTATATGGAGAGATAGGCAGAGAAAGAGAGGCAGAGATCAGAGACACAGAAAAAAGACCAAAAAGAGAAACAGAGACAGAGACAGAGGAAGAGACAGACTGGAAGGAGGGGAAGTGAGAGGAACGAGAGAGGGGGATAGAGAGAGATGGATAAACTGAGAAAGGACCCAAAAAGAAAAAAATAACGAAAAGCATTTGAATATAGTTGGGAATCTAGAGGTAGGTAGATCTATACAGTGTGGAGGGGGCCACATAGTATGATGAAAAGAGCATTAAAATTCATTAGACTTCAGTTCAAGGACTAGTCCTGTCCCTCACTACTTCTGATGGTTGGACAGTCACTTCTCTCTGGACTTCAGTGTCATATGTCATGAGTGTTGGACACTAATGTTCTCCAAGTTTAAAATTAAACCAAGACAGACCCTGGCTGGTTCAAATAAAGGCAGAAGTGATAAACTCATTGTCAGTACTGGGCCTTGTTTATCCTTTGTTTCAAAGGGGACATGACATCAGGGAGAGGATGCCACAATATGCAAGTGAGGTGGATTGAAGGTAGGGAGGGCTGGACAAGGGTACCTGCCTGTTTCCCCTCCAGAGCCACCTGGGTCCAATGGCCAGATAGAGATCAGGATGACTGGAGATGACTCTGGATACAGTGGGAGACCTTGGCCTTTCTAGGCAAAGTTCTCAGTTGTACTAAAGCAAAGTCCAATCAGTGATTAAGGCTAGGGAAGAAATGAGGCAAAAAAATGGCCTCTTTTACCTAGTCAAAAAAAAAAAAAATCAGCAAGAGGGAAAGGCTTCTAGATAAAACAGAAACAATTGCTATGTATAATCACTTTGAGCCAT
Organism: Myrmecobius fasciatus; assembly: GCA_023553655.1. NCBI lineage: Eukaryota > Metazoa > Chordata > Mammalia > Dasyuromorphia > Myrmecobiidae > Myrmecobius > Myrmecobius fasciatus. Next base: position 21,932 of record JAJPUD010008509.1, on the reverse strand, counting down.
CAGGATCCAAACAATGATCAAGGGAGAATTGGCCTGGGACCTACTGATGGTCAATCAATGAGAGCCAGAGTGATTTGGGTTTAAGGCTTCGTCCTTAAGAAAGAAATCTATGCAGTAAACCCCAAGATATCTTATGAGGTTTCAGGAATCAAAATTTACATTCCTTTGGTCACAGTACCAACAGGTAAAGGTGTAAACCCTGGGTGGACAGAGGAAAAGGAAGGAGGGAGAGAGAGAGGGAGGTAAGAAAAAGAGGGAGGGAGGGAGGGGGGGAAGGAAGGAGGAAAGGGAAGGAGGGAAGGAAGGAAGGAAGAAGGAAGAGAGGAAGGAAGGAAGGATAAAAGGAGGGAAGGAAGGAAGCTGCTTAATAAGAATTAAAATGTATGATCCTTGTTATAAACTCAAAATTGGAATATTAAAATGAGTAAGGACCTTAAAGGTGTGGTTGAATGTATTTTACAGGAGGAAAGAGATCCACAGAAGTGATTTGCCACACACTGATTGAGGGGTGAACCACCATCAACCAAAACGCAATCACTGCTTTGAACTCTTAACAACTTTATCTCCAGGACAAGTGGTTGTTAGACCTGGCCATAGAAGAAGTTGATGCAATTGGTCAACTGATGTAGACAACAGAAAGAAAACCAATTAGAAATAAAATTCTAGGAGAGGAAGTTGGGGTTGGGGTTTACTCACTTTATGCTGTGGGCTTGGCCACTGCCAAATAAGGAAAGTTCATCTGGGTTAAAGTCAGCATTTAAAAAGTCAAAACTTTCTAATATGGTCTCCATCAAACTCTCCATGGATGAATGTTCCTGGTTCATGACCTTGGGCTATCAGAAAATAGGGGGAAAAGACTTCAGAACAGTATCCCCTCAGTAGAGCAGGAACATTATCTAGTTGAAATGAGTTGGGTATACAAAGCTCTACAGCTTTACTGACTAGAATCCCTGAAAGGCCTAAAACAAGGCAGGGAGGTTTAATAATGCCTCTCATGAAGAACTGTGCAAATAGGAAAAGGACTTGTCTGATTAGGATGGTTGAATTACAGGGTGGCAAGTACACAATAATCATGGATTTCTAATAATGCTATATAAGGCACTTTATTTACAAAGGCACTGTGAGACACTACTGGTATTTATTATCCCTACTTTACAGATGATTAAACAGAAGCTCAGTGAGGAGTTCTGTCCATGGCCACAAAGTTCCCAAGTGTCAGGGCTGGCATTCAAACCCAGGTCTCCTAATTCCAAGCCTTTATTCCTAATTCCCTGGAATCCCAAATTCCCCAAATCCATACAGAGTGCTGAAAGGCTTCTGCAATACTAGAACTCTGTATATGGCTATTAGAGACAGGCAACTGGGTAAAGAGGAAAAGAGTTTCCAGCCAAATCAGTGAGACCCCAGGTTCAAGTCCCATCAGGGACACATACAAGCTGTGTGATTGTGGTAGAGTCACTTAACCACCTCTAAAAAGATAACTTGCAGAGGAGGTGTTAATCTGCTCTGGCAGATCTTTCTCCTACTGATCCAGTCCCTATTCCTTACAGTTTATAGAATGCTTTTGCTCTAGTTCCTTCAGAGCAGGGACTGCCTATCGCTTCCTTTGGTATCCCCAGTGCTTAGCATAGTGCCCGACACATAGTAGGTGCTTTATGTATATTGATGATCTCATTCAATCCTTACAACAACCCTATGAGGTAGATAAGGCAGAAATTATCGTCCCTACTTTACAGACTGAGATTTATAAATGGAAAAATTACTCGCTCAAGTCAGTAAGTTGGAAAAGCCAAGGCTACAACTTAAATCTCCTAATTCCTAGTCTAGGGTTATTTATAAAATGAGAGATTAATCTGAGGTCTCAAAGTTACTCTAGCCTTGAGAGATTTGCAATTTAGGGGAAATGGGGCAGCTAGGTGGCTCAATTGATAGACCATCAGGCCTGGAGTCAGGAGAACCCGAGTTCAAATGTGGCCTCAGAAGCTTACTAGCTGTGTGACTCTGAGCAAATCACTTAATTCCTTTCTGCTTCAGTTTCCTCACCTGTAAAATGGGGATAATAATAGGACCTACTTCACAAAATTGTGAGGATTAAATGAGAGCATAATTGTAAAGCACTGAGCACAGTGTTTGACACAGAGTAAGCACCATATAAATGATGACAATGATGATGGTGATGATGATAAGTCAGAGTGGAAGAAAGGTCTCTAAATTTGGAATCAGAAACCTCAGGGTTGAATCCCAAGTAATCTTAGACAAGCTACTTTCCTTTTTTTTTTATCTACAAAATGGGGATTTTGTACTACTTAGGTCACCTGTCTAAGATCCCTTAGAAAATCAAATGGCTTTCGTGACTTGTTCCTTTGACTAAAAAACCTTTTCCCTTTCCCTCCTAATCCCAACACTATAAATAAGTAAAGGTGGAATATTCTATCTGCCTCCTTTCATTACAATTTATCTCTGAAGGGGTGACATGATGACACTCCCAAGATGTGTAAATGATTTCTTATTAAGGGACGTCCTCATCCTTTAAAGATCAATTTAAGTCCCACTTTCTTCATGATACCTTCCCTGATCTTCCTCTGTCCTTAATGTATGGTATCTCTTGATATCACATGGCACTTTTTTTCTGCATCTTTCTAATATATTTTCTTTCCCTTAAAAAAAATTTTTTTAACTCTTTAAGTTCCAAAATTTCTCCCTCTCCCCTTCTCTCTCCCTTGCCCACTGAGAAGACAAGGAACATCTTATCTTGCCCACCTACTGTACTTTCTGGAGACTAGTAATACAGGCTGAGTCCTATTTTTCCAAGAGACTATAAGTTTCATAATGACAGGGACTGCTTTGGCTTATATTCTTTCCCTGTTCCCTCCCACCAAGCCACAAACACAATGGCCTATAAACAGTATGTGTTTAATAAATGTTTGAATGGAATAAGACAAGGGAAGTGAAAATTCTTCATGCCCCTAAAGCACTAAATAAATAAAAGTTGTCTTTATTATGACCAGCAGGAAAACAAGCTATACCTTTAATCGATCCCTGAAGCAGAGAACCTGGTATTCTAGTTCCCGGAGTTGTGACTGCCTAGGATTCATCAACTTAAGTAAATCTAGAACCTCCTGCAAGGCTTTCTCCACAGATTGGCTGGGGCCATCCGCCGGCTCCTCAGGCTTCGCTGTGCCCAGCTTCCCCAGGTTTTGCTGGCTGTCGAACATCACGCCCTCCTGGAGCAATGAGCCGCACAGGGGGCCAAGCAGCTCCATTTGATCGCTGGCGCCAAAGCTCAGCTGGCCAGGTGGCACTATGTGCCAGTCCCCAGCCCTTGGAGACGGTGAAACGCCATCTGAGCACGGGGCCGAGGCTTCCTGTTGTTCCTCTTCGATGGAAACATCGGGACAAGGAACAAAGACTGGGAAGCCTGCATCTGAGGTAGAAGCTGAGGTCCCCGTCTCAGTCTCTCTGGGGTCATCTGAGCTGAAAGAATCCCCCTCAGTCATCTCGGGCTGCTCCGTGCCCTTCCCCCGAAGATGCATACCCAAGTCACTATCGGACAGGTAGCTCAACAAAGAGTGAGAGGGGAGGTTGGCCCTCTGGCCCTCTGGCCCTTGTGGCGGCGGTGGCGGCTGCTGCTGGAAAAGAGACTGGAAAAGGTGAACACAGGAGGCATCAGTAGCTAGCGAAAGGCTTCCTTGCATCATCATTGCCTCATACCCCCAACTCTGTAAACACACAGAGGTGGAATATCCTGCCTGCCTCCTTTCAATACAACTTCTCTCTGAAGGGGCGACATGATGACCCTCCCAAGATGTGTAAATGGCTTCTTATTGAAGATTTAAAAAAAAAATTCTGTCCCATATGGTTTATAACCCGCTTTTTGTACTTCTGTCAAAGATCCATGTTTGACATGATCTTTGACAGATCCCCACTTTCTCTGGCTTAGGAGACATTATGGTTTTCAAAGGTTCTGTCAGTTGACAAATTCATCACTCTACAACCACTCTGATGGTGAGCAAGCCTCTCTGGGCTTTGGCGGACGAGTAAAGTCCCTCCCAAGCTAATATGGAAACGTTATTGCTCGATGGCGCCTCAAGTCTGCATTCCTCTGGTACAGTCTTGTAGTGCCCAAGATGGCAAGAGCAAGTGGCGGGTGAAGGGGAGTTCCTATGGACGTCCCACAGGCTACCTCTCTATTCACCAGAATATTCTATATTGTGCTTCTATGTGCTTGGTTCATAGTAGCAGATACTTAATAAATGTTGAATTAAGTCAGCTTTCATCTCTGAGGTAACAATTTATTCCAAACCATGTAGCTTACAATTTGTTTCACAGCCCCCAGGAGAAGGCATGTGTCTTATTCAACTACCGTCTCTTGTACCCCGAACCAGACGAGTAGAAATTTCCAAAAAGCTATTTTAGGCTCTTGTCTCCAGAGTACATTCCAAATCCAAATTCCTCCAGGTTCTTTCTTCCCACAAAGAAGCACAGCACCTGATTTCTGTCAAAGTCTCTAAACGAATGTTGAATCAGAAAGAGTGGATTTGCTTTGAGTCTAGCAAGCTGGGTGGGTAAGTCTGAAGGGGGACATTTCAGAGTTAAAGGCAGGGCCATTGACGTCATCTGGAACACGGGACCAGTTTTCTACTAGAGCATTTCTACTATTAGCCAGAAAATAGTATTCATTCAAAATATGACTAGCTGTAACTTCACAACAATACTTTTATTCTACTCTTAGAGATGGAGCTTAACAGCACTATGGCTCAACTGAAAATAGCATTAGGTTGGTACTGGAGTCAGAAGGCTCTGAGTTCAAATCTAATCGCAGTCATTTACTAGATGTATGACCCTGGGCAAGTCCCTAAATCCTGCTTGCTTAAAAAAAATTTTTTAAAATAAATATACACATAATAATTTTTTAAAGTAATATGTTTTAAGTTAGAGGACTTCAGTTCAAACTAGCTAGTTCTTGCTACCAAATCTCAGTTTCTTTTTCTGTAAAGTGATGATTTTGAATTAGAAGACCTCAAAGAATTTTTTTTCAGCTATACATTTATAATTCTATGATGTCTGTCTTCTTTTTTCCATGTGATAAAAATAAAAGGAACTATCAAGATGGAAAACATCAGCAAGAACTGTGTTAGTCTAAAAATATGGTAAGGAAATACTAGGCTGGCAACATACTGAATTCTCAACTTTTCTATCCTCTGGGCTCAGTCACAGCTTCCCCACAATGACTAAGATTGAGACTGGATTAAGCTGCTACATTCACTAAACAATACCAGAAGGTTATCCATCAGAGTACTCATTTGGGGGGAGGAGAGAGAAGGTGGAGATGAGAGGAAATGGTTTTACATACTCACAAGATAATACTTTTCCCTGAAGCTGGGAGTATTCGGAGGTGTCCAGTTATACAAGGAGCCTTTTCTGCTGCCCACAGAAAACTTGCTAATTCCAGGGGACACCAAGAAGCTCTCTGTGTCAAATGGGCTGAGAAGGCAGAAGAGAGAGGTCTGGGAATTAGCCAAGCCTCAGGGACATCTCCCTTTGCAAAAAATGAAAATAAAATAAAATAAAAAAGAAATTACTAGAATTTTAATGTTTAACAGAAAACCTCAACAATTCCTTTTCTGTTTACCTGTACCTGTGCTATACTGAAGCTTTCCTGTAATATTGTTAGAGTACTAGTCTACCTTAGAAATGTAATTGCCAAATAATTGGTTCTTTCAGGGCAACTGAGTGATGGAATGGGTAGAATGGCATCTATAGAATGAGACATAAATGTGGGGATGTTTTGGACTATGTATATCTATTAGAGTTTTTTTTTTCAATAGTGATGAAGGCATGGGGAAGAAAATCTATTTTTTAAAGTTCATTAAAAATAAAATTTAATTATTTTTTAAAAGAAAGAAAAGCTGCTCTTTTGTGTTAACAAAGTAGATACCTATCAACTGATGAGTAATTAAAAAAGAACTACCGCACATGAAGTTAAAGGAATATTATCCTAGTGTAGGAAACAATGAATATGATAAATACAGAGAAATATGAGAAGACTTATACAAACTAATGCAAAGCAAAGAGCCAAGAAAATAAAACACACAATTACTATAACAATGAAAATAGGTTGCTTGCTTTTTCAAAGAGGAGGGGGAAGGGATAGGAAGGAGATAGAAAATTTACAATTTAAAACCTTTTTAAACAACTGTTTAAAATTGTTTTACATGTATTGTAAAATATTTAATGAAACAAAAGTATATTTTAAATGAAAATAGAAAGCACACCTCAAACAATTGAAAATTAATCTTACAAAATTTCCAAAAAAAAAAAAAAGTTTGGGCCAAAGAGGAGACAAGAAAACATTTTCCCTCTCTCCTTTGCAGAAGTAGCGGCAGAGGTCATCACATAGGTATGGAGTATTATAGTCAGGATTTTTTGGATGTATTTTTTTAAACCATATAATAATATAATTCTTTTTTATATGTGACGGATCATTGGGAAGGTAGAAAGGGAAAGATAAAAGGAGGAAATATAAGTGATATAAAAACAAAATTGATAAAAGTTTATTTAAAAAAAAGAAAGAATGTGAAGCTGCTATATCCATGAAGAGGGAAAAAAAAAAAAAAAAAAAAAAAAACTACCACCACAGAATTTGGTGGCTCCATGAACAAACTTCTGTGCTCAGAGCCTTCTGCCCCACATCAGCCACTGGATCAAGCACAGG
>JAJPUD010008509.1:0-15207 GCA_023553655.1 Myrmecobius fasciatus | reverse complement strand
TGTGGTCCTGAGCAAGTCACAAAACCCCAAACACCTCTAAAATAAAAATAATATTATGGACGTGAGGATGAGACAAGCCCTTCACTCCCAGCTGGCCTGGGAGAGGGAAAGTCTTTAACTTGAATAAATATATCATAGCTGGATATAGGCAACCCTTGGTACAAGAGCTGAGACCACTAGTGGAAAAGAGTAAAAATAGGAGACCAGGGAGCAACTGGCCAGCTCTGTCACCTCCTTCTCTAGATCTCTCTTCTGTACCATCAGGAGGTTTCCTAACCTGAGGTCCCTGGGTAGATTCTGGTGGGGAAATGTGGGGGAAAAATCTTTGAATCTGGATGGGGAAAAAATCATATCTTTATTTTCACTAACTTTTGGTTTCATTCTTAATCATATGCATTTTATTTTGTGCATTTAAGAACTTTATTCTAAGGAGTCCTTAGCTTCACTAAAATGCCAATGGTAATTCTGTCAAAGAATGATACCCTCCAGAAAAGTTAAGAAAGATGATTCCAAAAACAGATCCCAATTTCCCTGGTTTCCTTCAAGATTTAGCTAAGGGCCCCTGGTCTCTGGGCACTAATCACACTCCAGTTTGCACCACATGCCTGGCTCTTTACGCTCTCACTTTCTGCTTTGTGAGAGCCCTCCCAAAGGTATCTGTCTCAGTGCCTTAAAGCACCAGCTCTGGTCTCAGGCAGGGGACCACCCACCAATAGCATCAATCTTCCTCTCCCACTTTGATGTCTGGAAGCCCCTTCCTCTGTTTTTTAAAGGTGTCATTGCTCTTGGGAACGCCTGCTCTGGAGAGTCAGCTTGACGGACAGGTAGTTTGCTGAGGGACTCCATTTGCTTCAGTTTCTCATCTATAAAATGAGTTGGAGAAGGAAATGGCAAACCACTCGGCTATCTTTGCCTAAAAACCCACCAAAAACCTGAAATGGGTCATGAAGAGTGAGACATGGCTATCTTTGCCTAAAAACCCACCAAAAACCTGAAATGGGTCATGAAGAGTGAGACACAACTAAAAAACTGAACAACTTACTGACATGAGAATAGGCAGGAGGTGTATCTTCCCAGAAAGGCCTCCGTCATGGAGTCCATGCCCTGTACCTTCATAAAACATGTGCTACAACAGACTTGATAAGGCAGCCTCAGCTGAAAGCAACTCATGGGGTCATGGGAGAGCCCCTCCAGAGCCTGGAGCTTTTACTCCAAGCTCAAATCAGCCTCTGTGGCTGTGGTTCTAGGGCCAGGCAGAGCAAGTGCCTGGGACTGTGCCAGGGGTTATGCCCAGAGTGATGGGGGGCATGACACCAGGGCAATGCCTAAACCTGGGAGGTTCTGCCTGGGTCAGAGCAGGTGCTTCCAGGCACTGAGACAGACCCCCATTGGGAGAGACTAAAAAGTTGTCTAGGAGGTTTGGACTACAGTCCGAGAGCCTGGGCAAGAGGTTGCCCTGTCTTTCTGCTGGTGGTAAGCCTCCTCCAGACCTGGACCCCACCCCAAGGCTCCAGCTCCAGCTCCATCTACTCAGGATGCCTTTCCCCACACTGGTCTCTCCCTACATTGTCTACACCCTTCAAAGACTGCCTTGCAAATCAAGCACCAAGGCCACTTCTCAAGCGCTAAACACTAGGGGTATCAAGACAAACTCTCAAGGAGCTTATATTTAACGGGGAGACAACTGGAGCATAAAGAGATACATACAAGGTAAATACCACTCAAGGTATAACAGGGGAGAAGGCATTATTCCCTGGAGGGGGAGGGGGGATGGAGACAGGAAAAGCCTCTCTTGGAAGGTGGCTGAGGGAGCTGGATTTTGAGGGAAGCCAGAGATTTCAAGAGTGAAAGTGAAGAGAGCCCTCCAGACCAGTGAGAAGGCATGGGGTTGGGACGGGGATCGTGTGAAGGAAGCTTGGACCTCAATTCCAGAAAATGATAATGTGCACACTAATTAAGCTATAGAAAACTGATAGAAAATGTTTAGTCATATTGGATTTAACATATGTTATAATATGTACAGCATATATTGGATTGCTTGCCATCTAGGAGAGGAGATGGGGGAAAGAGGGGAAAATATGGCACACAAGGCTATGCAAAGGTCAATGTTGTCAAATTTTCGTGCATATGTTCTGAAAATAAAAAGCTTTAAAAAAAAAAACAAAACTAACAAGTGACAATGATGGGGTAAATGGACTCTAGCAAAAGACCGTGTCTCAGGTGGCAATCCAGAAACTAAGTGGGCCCCAGTGAGGAGCAAGCTGGCCCTTCCGAGTTCTCTGGTACATACATTCTAGACTATCACCTGCTGGTACCTTCTACAATCTCAGGGCAAACAATAGATGTCAACTCCTGAGGTTGTCTGGTATAAGCAGGACAACCATGACCCCAGCTGACTCACTGATACACCCAATGAGCACAGTCAGCATACCTGGCTCTAGGTCCTTTCCCTTAAGGGACCCACCACTGCTCGTGTTAACTGAAAAGGAACTTAGCCCACTTGTTGAAACATTATAATCAAGTTTTGCCCCTTGATCTGGAGATGGTATGAATCCACGAGCTCATTCTGGGCAACTCCCCACCTTTGGGACTTGATGGACTTCATCAATATAAAGCAAAAAAAAAAAAAAAGGTGAAAGGGTTGGATGTCATAAAATACAGCAATGCTTAAAAAGTGTCTTGGACAAATCCTGGGGCAGCGTTTACCAGTGATCAGGAATGAAGAGAAAGGAGAAAAGGTCAGAGTTACAGCTGCCTTGATTAGTGTGGGGAAGAATAAATAGTGTGAGTGGAAAAGGTATAACATCTGGTAGCAGAATAAAATACGTGTATATATATATGTATATATATATACATATGGCATTTTCCATTTTGACAAATCATTTCTTAGGGAACCAGTTTGCTCTTTTATAAAATGAAGCAGTGGCTCAAAGTGAGCTCTTAAGGTTTGTTCTAACTCTAATATTACAGGGAAAAAATACCTTTAATAAAAGCTAATTTGACTGTTAGTGGCTTAATGGAACTTGGTCCTAGGAAACACTAGTACTAAGTTCTAAGCACTTTTTGTTCCAGATCTTTGATTTCATTTGTGTCAAGAACTCTCAAAAAGGAAATTCCTCCCACTAAAGATCCTTAGTTGGTCTTTAAAGAACCAAAGAGGTACCTGGGACACTGAGGAGTTAAGTGACTTCCCCAGATTCAAGCAACATGTGTCAGACATAACATTAGAAGAAAGCAAGTCTTCTATCTACTATGCTGAATTGCTTTTTTTTTTTTTAGTTTACTGGCTGAAAAGCTACACAAAATAGCTTTCAATTAGACATACAGATATGTAAATATCTACACATATATACATATACACATACATCTATACATGGTCAATCCAACATTCATACAACTAATTTTTCAAGCATTCACTTCATTTTATTGGTAATTTCAATTTCACTTTCTCATTGGTAAGTACATACATTTTTGACTTGCAGAGAAGAGGGGAAAAAATGAGAGTGCAAGTTTTTAGTAGCAAGAAGAAAAAAGTCTTCATGAAAGTATTAGTGAATCCACTTCAGAAAGTACTAAAGTAGTCTCTCAATTGAAAAAAAAAAGGAAAGTGGCTAAGTTTGTAGATGAATGGGATGGTGATCAGAGGCCTAGTAAGCATCCCACCTCCCCTTTGGGTAGAGCTGGGAAGTAAAAAAATACCCTACAGGTATCCTGCTGGTGGAGAGCCCCCAGTACTAGGCTGGGTATTTCTTCTAATATGCAATTCCTGCCCCTTCTCTTCCTCTCCTTTACCCAGCAGTTAATAGCTTATTTTTTGGTTACTATGTTAGGAAAAGTACATACTATCAGAATCAACGTTTATTACAAATATTTACAAGTAGAAAAGTGGATTTTCAGCAATCTGTAACAAAAGAATAGTTTTTGGTGATTGTGGGAACTTACATTCCTATTTCCTAAATACTCAATTATAAACATTCTCTCTCTTTTTTTTTTACTTTTGAACCATTACCTTGTAACTTTGCTCCCACAAAAGTTAAGTACTAATAATACATATATATACACACATATACCCATAACTACATTTCAGAAATTATTTGTTTCAATGATAGATGTAGTATATACTTTTATCATCCTGCTATTGGATATTACCACCTTCCCAACACATACCATACAGAGTATATGTAAGATTAGAGTTGGTCTATATTACTATGAAATTTCATATACATAATATGTTGCATGAAATATAAAATGTGTAATATGAGATAGTGACTCTAATTATATATAGATTTTCAACACGATCCAAAGCTATATTGTTGTTGTTCAATGGATCCTACTGTCCATGATTTTTCTTGGCAAGGAGATTGGAGTGGTTTGCCATTTCCTTCTGCAGTGAATTAAGGCAAACAGATTAACTGATTTGTCCAAAGCCACACAGCTAGTAAGTATCTGAGGCTTGATTTGAACTCAGGTCATCTGGACTCAAATGCTCTATCCACTGAGCTACCCATTCAGAATGCAGGTAGGTATTAGGAAAAAAGAATTGGGAGAGGGAGAAGGACATGGTTTCAAGTCCTTTTTCCCTTAACAAGGAATAAATATTATAAAGAATCAGCTGCTACACAAGAGAGTAAGTGCCAGGGTGGCCAGTATCAGCTCTAGGGTGATATCCCCCATCCTGAATCAGCAGGGCAGGTGACTGAAGCCACTAAGCAGACTAAGGGCAGGGATGATGCTGTTTTCACTCCACCCTTCCTGATGCTGTCCCATGTGAACTGCAAAGCAAGACCCAAGACCCAGGACAGCTCTCCATGTCTTACGCTACCCAGATGCTTCCAAGATTGTCTTAAATCTTTTGACCAAAGCAACTGGATCCTGGGTCCAATGAATACCCACTTCAATTAGGACTGTGCATAAATCCATGATCTTGGGCAAATCTTTTAACTTCTCTCATCTGTGAGATGAAAGAGTCAAACTAAGTAACTAGCATCTATATAGTACTTTAAGGTTTGTAAAGTGCTTGTCAAACATTTCATTTAATCTTCAGTTTTACAAATGAGAAAACTGAGATAGATTAAATGACTTGCCCAGGATCACAATCTTCCCAAGGTCTTTCCCTGAGTACCTAGCCACCTATAACCAAATTATCTTTAAGGCCCCAGACAACTTATTATTCTCCAACCTTTGTCTTGCTCAGGTCTAAACCCTTTCCACCTTAACTCTTTAAGGTTTGCAAAGCACACCAGATAGTAAAGTGATCCTTACAACAATCCTATGAAGTGCCATTATCCCCATTTTACAGATTAGAAAACTGAAACTGAAAAAGGTTAGCACCAAAAAGACTTATATACTAATTGACCCCAAAATTTGCTTTGTCCTGCGAAGTATTCTTAAATTCCTGTCCTTCTATTAAGGGACTTACCCACACCCAGCTCTTACTTGTTTGAGACAGGATTTAAATTCAGGTCTTTCCAACTCCAGATTCAATACTCTGCACCACTTAGTACAGGCAATTGCACAAGCAAAATACCTCAAGAAGCATTAGGTCTTTTAAAAATAGGAGAGATTAGTCTAAAATGTTGGGAAGGGAGCAGGGAAGAGAAAAACAACATGGACCTGCTAACTTTGCTATGTGGCCATCCAAGTAACACTTTTTCTCCGTATTTGTGTCCTCATCTCTAAATGAGAGGGTTAGATTAAAATGACCATTCTGTGGACATGTAGTCCAACCTATTCCCAAATAGGAATTCTTCATACAGCAACCATAGGGTTAGCTACCCTCTGCCTAAAGAGCTACAGTAATCGAGAACCACTTTCTCTCAAAGCAGATCTGTTTTAGAAATTTTCTCCTTCCACTGAGCCAAAAAAACCAAAAAACTGATTTCCACCATTGATTCTAGTTCACTATGACCAAGCAAAAGACGGATGCCTCCTTCACACTTGCTCTTAACATACTTGGAGAATATATCTCTGGGTAAAATATTCCCAGACACATGTCCTAGCCTCTAGTCCCTTCACTGTCTTGGGTGCCCTTCCCAGCACAATTCTTATCAATGATTCTTCTAAAATGTAGCACCTCAAAACAAAAAGAAGCAAAACATATTGGGACTCCCCTGGGTACAGGAATACTGGACAACTGCATACTGTGTCTCAGGACAATCCACAATCGTATCTGTGTTGGCTGCTCTTTCACCATTGACTCTGAGTAACCTGCAGTCTACTAGACTTCCAGATTTTCCCCACATTGATCTTGTTATGCCTGCTCTTCCCAGGCCTTCTCCATCTAACCAGAGCCCTCTAAAACAGAGGCTAAAAGCACTCTATAACTATGTCCAGGCTGAGACACAGCACATGCCTTCTTCCCAAACTGGGGTAGGTCCATCAGTGTCTCTGCCTGGGGCACTGAGCTGGATCTGGTTAGATACAGGAGGTCTAGCTTCACTTGAAAGAAAAAAACAAAAAAACAAAAAACTTGTTTCTTTTCCCAGAAGGAAAGGGTAATAAAGATTGAGCAACAAATTACCAAAAGACCAAAAGACACCAGAATGTCTTTTTTACACTGTCTCTAAAGTTCACTGGGTCAGGTCTAGCCTGACCTTTGCCTTTTCCATATCCGTTGTGAATAAGTGGCTAGAACTTGTAGGCAAGCAGGGAGGGAGAATAAAAGAAATATTTCCTCCTTTCATTCCATCCTTTTTATCCCATTCCTGCAAATTCTTGCCCCTGGCTGGAGGGGAACCCTCCCACAGTCTGGAATGGAGCAGATGAAGTTGGGGTTAGGTGGCCAAGGCTGGAACCCCATGCTCTTCTGCAGGCTGGGGGGCAGGTGCCATCACCTGACCACATCCACAAAGCCATTCCTTCCCAGCCGAAGTTCTCAGAGTAACGGCAGGTAGTGCCGCTATATATGAAAGCACCACAGGGGGGAGCCCCCGAACCCCCTCAGAGGCACAGGGCTGACAGCTTTCAGCATCCTTCTGGTGTTGGTGCCTTGGGGGTCCAAGAAAGGCCACGCAGGAAGACTTTAGTTTGGGGAATCCATTCTGTGGACAGACAGAGGGCTTCAGGGTCCTGCTTGGGGGGCCACAGAACATTTTAAGGACCATTTTGTGGGGATGACAGGGGACGGGAGTGGGGGAAGTCTACTCACTTCCAGGTAACTTCCAGCTGCAGCTTAATGGTCCCCAGCTCAGTGATGTCCACAACAATGGTCTGGGGCCGAGTGGTGAAGAAGTCCTCAAGTTCACAGGTCACTGTGCCAACCAGCAGCGTGCTCAGGCCTCGAAGCTCCAGGACCTGCAGGGGATATCCACCAGCCCTAGTCTCCCGGCACACTCCCAGAAATGACTGGGACAAGGACCCACATTCAAGAGAGAAGAAAGGGTGCCCTGAATCGGGCACATGGGATCCCACTCCCAACCACATGCTGCCCAGTCCAAGAACCCTTCACTCTTATGTCTTGTTTGCTACACATATATTAAGCATCTATTCATGTGCAAAACATTTGGAAAAGATTCAAAAAATATTCAAATACTGTTTTTAAAGTACTTATAAGCTAATTAATGGGGTGGGTGGATGTACCTAAATAACCCCTATTCACAAGAGAATATGAGGGGGGAAAGGAAAGCTCCAAAGTAAGATGAAAGAGAATCTTGATTTGTGGAAGAAAGGAAAGATATCAGGGAAGTTTTCTAGAAAAGGTGACATCCAATTCAGGGCCTGAAGGGAAAGGAAGGACTTCCAAAGGAAAATATGAACAGAGTAGCCCAAGCATGTAAAAACCAGAAAAGCTGACAGTAGGAAATTAAGAAAAGTAAGGTTAGAGCCAAATCATGAGAAGGCCTAGGGATTTATGCCAGTTTGGAGTAATTAATGGAGTTGATAAGAAAGTGGTTTTTTTTTAAATGATTGTACACATATAACCTATATTAGATTGCTTCCTGTCTTGGGGAGGGGGAAGGGAAGGGAAGAAGGGAAAAAAATTTTGGAACTCAAAGTCTTACAAAAATGAATGCTGAAAACTATCTTTACATGTATATGGAAAAAACAAAATACCATTGAGAGGAAAGTGTTTTTCCAAGCTTCAAATATTGTGTAAATGTGATTTATTATTATCATTAGGCCATGATGAGCCACAGAAGTTATTTTTAGTTGAAATAAGTATTTGGAGAAGACTGACTGTCAAAAAGTTGTGAAGAAAATCAGGGAAGAAAAAGATTGAAGTAGGGAAAAAGAAGTTTGGAAGAGGTTCTGGATTCAACCCTCCCATTTTACAAAACAGAAAACTGAGAACCAAAGAGATTAAGTCGTTCATATAGGAACACACAATAGCTAGTAAAGGTCTGGAGTAGTTATTATATATGTGTGTATACACACCTATATGTGTAGACATATATGTATATATATTCTAAAAGAATATAGAGGAGATAAAAGGCCTGAAGCAGGCTAATTATAGTTGGCCATGCTGGAAACTCTGGACTTTGGGCCCCAAGTAAGTATATTCCTACTCTTCAAAGACAGTTCAGACCATGGTCCATGAAAACTCTGGAAGTTGCCTCTTTGGTTGTTTGTACCATACTAAAGGCCAAGTGCTCACCTAACAGGTATGGGAACCATAGGAAAAAAGAAAAGCAAGGGTGCTGAAAAATGGAGGCCTCATCTCTAAATTCATGATAGACAACTAGATATCTCACTAGCTCTAAGGGTTCTCTTCCTTCTCCCTCACAATCAGCTTTACCTTGATTTCAAAGTGTTCATGAAGGGTGGGAATAAACACCTTCTCTTCCTCATCCCAGGTCTGGCTGTCATCAGTCTCAATCTTGCCCTTAAGCTTCCACCTCTGGCGACCCAGGCGGATGAATACCTGAAGGTCAGAGGAAGAGAGACAAAAAGAGAGAGAGAGAACAATGTCAGTATCTTTTCTGATTTGTTCCTTTGAAGTGGGTTACAGAGCTCCAACCTAGAAATATCTTCCCAGAACTGAGGCAGAGCAAGTAAAAGGGTTAGAACCAGTAGAATTTATATAACAACACTGTAAACACAATGACTAACCATGACTCCAGAAGGCCAAATAATGATACATGTTCCCCAGCTTCTGATCTAGAGGTGATGGATTCTAAGGAGCAGAATGAAACATGTATTTTCACATGTGGCCAGTGAGAAAATTTGTTTTGCCCGACTGAAAATTTGTTACAAGAGCTTTCTTTCTTTCTTTTTCCTTCTCAGTTAGGAAGAATTAAAGAGAAGACAAGTAAATATTTATTCACTGAGAAAAAAAATTAATGACTGCCCAGGAGAGAGGAAATATAGCATCCAGTGTGCTAAAAAGTTCTGGATACCCAAAGGACTTGAAAAGAGATGAGCACCCATGTGTACATCTGAAGATGGACATAACTGAAGAGAAAAAGATCCACATGTGAAAAATTGTTTGTAGCAGCTCTTTTTATGGTGGCAAAGAGTAGATGTTCATCAATTGTAGAATGGTTGAATAAGCTATAGTATATGAAGGTAATGGAATATTATTGTTCTATAAAAAATGATGAACAAGCTGATTTGAGAAAGGCCTGGAAAGATTTACATGAACTGATGCTGAGTGAAACAAGCAGAACCAAGAATACATTGTACACAATAACAGCAAGTTCGTGTGATGATCAGCTATCAAAGACTTGGTTGTTCTCAGTGGTTCAATGATCCAAAGAAATCCCAATAGACTTTGGATAGAAAATGCCATCTGCATCCAGAAAGAGAACTATAGAGATTGAATGTAAATCAACAAATGTTATGTTCACTTATTTTTCCTGGATTTTTTTTCCTCTCTCATGGTTTTTCCCTTTTGCTCTGATTTTTCTCTCTTAATAGGATTCATAAAGCAACATGTATTAAAAATACATTTTTTTTTAAAAAGGGAAAAAAGATGGATAAAACTAAGGATGTTAAGATTGGGGGGAGGGGGAGAGGAGACTTAGGAAAAACAAACATTCTCTAGTATTTGAAGGGCAGTCCTATGGAAGAAGAATTCTATGTATCCCCGGAAGGAAGAACTGGAAATGACAAATACAAGTTGTAGAGGCAGAGTTCAGACTGACAAGGAGAAGCTAATAATTAAAATGATCCCAAAGCAGAATCAGCTGCTTCAGGAAGTTGTCAGTTCTTCATTGCTGAAGGTCTTTACTTGGTTGGATGATCAACTATGAAGGGATTCCTGTTCAGAAGGGGTTGGACTAGATGGTCTCAGAGGTCCCTCTCACCTCTGAGATCCTATGATGCCCACTAGCATCTCTGCCAGTATCTACTGAGGTCTAAAAATAAGCACTAGCACTAGGGCTGGATTTCCCTCATTCCTGTACCAAGCTGCTCTGTTAGAGAGCTGAGCATCTGGACTATATATGAACAACTAGGAAAACATCCATGTGATCAAGTGACTCCTTAGGTGGAGAAGAATAGTCTTTGTGTTAGTCACCTAAGCAAACAGGTTACTTATTTTGTCCTCTACATACCTCATATTGGTCTCCTGGACATAGTCGTGCATACCCTACCAGCCCTGAAAGACAAATATTCAAGTGTTAAACCCCTTTTTCCCAAGTTGGTGTTCTATCATCCCTTCTACCTTTCTCCAATTAGCCTTTAACTAGCAGGCTAGCTAGGCTTAGACAGCTTTCTTAGCTAAGTCGCCCCTCTCTCAGCTTACCTCCCCCATTTATATAAGGTCCTTTCTGGAAGCAGAAGGGGAGAGTGGGAGAGAAAAGCTCTGAGAAACGGCTAACAAAACAGTCTCAGGCACCTGAGGAATAGCCATTTTAAGAATCTGCCCAACGAATTATTATAAAGAAGGACAAATCAAAAACAGCTCATGTTTTTCAACCCATCCCTATAGAATAGAGTGGAAGGTCAACCAGGCCAATCACAGGACAACCATCAAGACACAGTCAAAGAATTAAAAAAAAAAAACAAAGTTCCCATAAACGCCAAAACAAAGCCAGAAAGTAAAGAGAGGAAGTCCAAGAGAGAAGGAAATGAGTGACTTGCTGGAAGACAAGGTAAGTCACCTGCAGTCTAGTAATTGGACTCTCCACTGTGCTATGCTGCCTCCTTTGTGGAACCTGAAACCCAGGCACTCTGGAGCAGATGGTTCTGTGGTAGGCAAACTCCTACCAAGGCAAACAATTCCCCAAAGAGGACTTGTGAATGGTTTCTAGGCAATCAGGCCATTGTAGCTTTCCCCCATTCTCCTGGTCACCCAACTGCCCTTTGGTGAGCATCAGTATAGCCAATTAAGAACGTCTAACAGCTAGACCCACGGGGGATGGAATGGGAAGTGTCAGCTTCTACCCTAATACTATCCTGCAGAACAGCACCTAAGTTACCTTTCATCTTGACGTGAAATTCCCCCAGGTGCACTTCCAGGGCCCCTTCAATCAAGCACATGTCCTGCAAAGCCCACAAGACATCAATTCATCAGGTTGACCATTTCTGTTCCTTTACCACCACCCCCCCACAGGCTCAGAAAGAACATACTGTCCCCAGTCACCCCAACACCTAGCTGAGAAATTATTGGAGTTTCCTAGGACATCATTACACTAAAAATATTACAGGTATCCACCTCTGGTCAAGGCCTGGGCCATGAGAACATTAGGGAGGGCTGAATTCTAAGAAGTGACATGAAAATTTCTTTTTCTTTCTTAAAAAATAATAATAATTTCTTTTCTGTTTGCTCACAGTCATGCCCAGATGGGGCAAGTTATGTGGAGAGAAGCACCATAAGAACATTGAAGGAAAAAAGAATAGAATAAGCATTGAAATAGCACCTCCTATGTGCCAGGCACTGGTCTAAGCACTTTACAATTATCAGTCATTTGATTCTCCCAACAACTCTGGGAGATAGATACAATCATTACCTAATTGTTTTTTATAAATGAGGAAATTCAGCCAGAGGAC
This sequence comes from Myrmecobius fasciatus, assembly GCA_023553655.1. NCBI lineage: Eukaryota > Metazoa > Chordata > Mammalia > Dasyuromorphia > Myrmecobiidae > Myrmecobius > Myrmecobius fasciatus. Next base: position 3,276 of record JAJPUD010008509.1, on the reverse strand, counting down.
CAATTACTTGCCCAGCTAGTACATGCCTAAGGCTGGACTGGAATTTGGGTCTTCTTGACTCCAGGGCCAGGGCTCTATCTATTGCCATCTCTACTGAGAGTTGAGTCAGCACAAATTCAGCATGAAATAAATTTCCACACAAAAGATTTCCTGGACTACTTACCATGTCCCAAACATACTTAATATCTTCCTATCCTGTATACCCTGGCTCTATGATTCTCTGTGCCTAGAATGCCCTACCCTTCCTTTTCTCACCTTCTTACCCACTATCTTACCCATCCTTCAACACCCAGCTCAGAGGCTACCACCTCCATGATACCTACTGACTGCCCAGCTGGGGGTAAGCTCTGTTTCATTCCCCTACCAAAAGTTAGTCTAACAACAAGAGAAGGAAAAAGACTGCAAATAAATAAATAAATAAATACATATATATGTATATGTATATATATAACATATACATATAATATATAAATATGTATATGTACACACACACACTATTAGGTATAGTAAGGTAAAACATGAGAGAGGCAGAAAGAATCAGAGAATAATGGAATACTATTGTGCTATAAGAAATGATGAACAGGATGGTTCCCAGGAAAAACCTGGGAAGACTTATATGAATTGATACAAAGTGAAGTTAGCAAAGCCAAGAAAATATTGTATACCCTAAGAGCAATATTGTAAGAATGATTAACTGTGAAAGACTCAGCTACTCTTATCAAGATAATGATCCAAGAAAATTCTAAATGACCCTTGATGAAAAATGCTATCTACCTCTGGAGAGAGAATGGATGAACCTCTGAATGCAAATTGAAGCATATTTTTAAAACTTTTTTTTTATTTTTTTGCTTGTATTTTATTTTGCAATGAAAGAAAGAAAAGAACGGAAGGAAGGAAAGAAAGAAAGGAAGGAAGGAAGGAAGGAAAGGAAGGAAGGAAGGAAGGAAGGAAGGAAGGAAGGAAGGAAGGAAGGAAGGAAGGAAGGAAGGAGGGAAAGGAAGGAGGGAAAGGAAGGAAGGAAGGAAAAGTTCTATGAAAATTTGGGAGTAGGAAGAGATTATTTTCACAACCAGAGACTGGGAAGGCATGAAGAAAACAAAAAGATATCCCCTCACTTTCAACCACCCCCATGCCTATCCCAGGGCACTTAAGATTTGTTGAATAATTCAGTGAGCTTTTCCCATAGACTGGTGCAAACTGTACAAGGCCCAGTTCTAGGGTCAGAAATGTAGCCCATGTCAAAGAATTTAAGTCAGAGAATTAGTGTCTGGTAGACTGAGGGGAGAGACAATTTCACTTGACACTGTAAGGACATGAGCTCAAATCAAGTAGTTCATCTCACTGAAACAACAACTCTGTGGGGAGTTGATCTCTGTGGGACAGTCCATCAACTTCCCAATTTCCATTTCTCTGGGCACTAGGGGTTGATTCTTTTTTATTACAAAACCTAACACTTAGAAAAGGGCCTCCCAAAGAAGGAAGGCCCATCTCTCCCTCTACCCCCTACCTCGGTGCACTCCTGGAGGTTTCGGTACAGTTCCACCAGGCTCTCCCGGGAAGCCTTCGTCAAGGGAGACAGAGCAAAGGCCTGCTGCATGTTGGAGGCCCCATCTCGTAGCCGGCATTGGATACAGTAACCTTCGTAGAGCTCCTCCACCTAGGAGGATAGAGATATATAGAATTTCCTGCTCCCCCTCAAGTTTTGAGTCTTTGAGAATCTAGATCAGATGTGGGAACAGGCATCTTTGCTCTCAGCATAGAGAGGGGGTCAACATTGTACCTAGGAGACCATGTGCACCTGCCTGTGTGAAGTATAAATAGTGTAGGAGTCAAGCCACCTGGGCTCCCTAGCTCTGGGACCAGGGAAAAATCACAGGATTTAAAAGATGATGGGGGAGAAGGAAGGGAGGAAAACAAAGAAAGCCAGTGTAGTCTCCTTCTCCTGTTTCCCCCATCTTATAGGAAGAAATTTGATACTCAGCAAAGGGAAATGTCTTATTCAATGTCACATAATAAAGTACAAACTTGGGACTCAAACCTAGGACCTCTGGCTTCGAACATAATGTTCTCTGCTCGATCATAGCATCCCTTTGCTTTTCCTATTTTTATCTGTTTCTTTATCTGTCATATGGAGGGCCTCTATCTTGCCTGGTTCACATAGATGAGAAGATCAACTAAAATAGTGACTGGGAAACCAGTAGTTAAGGTGAAGTACAACATGAAAGGGACTGTTCTTATTACCAATATCCACCCAAGCCACGAAGTTTGCTCTGTAACTCCAGTGAGTTCCTACACCACACCTTCAGACCTTCAGAACCCAGAAGCCATGAGAATTCTTCCAACCTCTAGAGCAGGGCTCTAGACCAGGTTGCCATTTTAAAAACTGAAGGCATTCTCATCAGAAACTTCAAATAGAGGCTTTCTCCGTACGTGGGAGGGTGGGGCTTGAGGCGAGTTTTCTCCCAGTTTCCCAGTTCCTTGCCTTAGCCCACATAATGCACACACAGAGCTAGAAATCATGCTTTTCTCCAGCTCTCCAGCAAGGCAGGCTTGACTACTCCCAGAGAGACAGCCAAGATGAAAAGACTTCCATGGGCCTGTCTCCAGTTCATTCCCCAAGTCCTTGCCAGAATCCACATGTTCTTTCAACAGTCCCAGGCAGGGGAGGCATGTTGGTGTTCAGAGAGCAGCACTCTCCTGCTGGGCAATTCATGCTTACCGCCCTGTCTCCAGTCCCAAACAAAGGGATGTTCTCTCTTAGTCAGACAGCCACTCTGAGACTATAAGATGAAGCAGACAGCATCTGGCCACCAGGCTACTAGAAGTCCCACCCTGCTCCCCAAGCATCTACAAGAACTCATTCCCAGAAAGCAAGCGGCCTGATGGTGAACACATATCTGGCGAGCCAGCTCCAAAGACCTGCCCTAAGGAAAGGGGACACCTGTTCACATCAAAGTCCCAGGCTTTGGGATCATCCCACCAACCATCTTCCCCCGGGAAGCCAACAGAAGCTGGCTTTTGAGTCACTGCATCCCTATGGATCTGGGGGAGCTAGGACTGCCTCCCCACTCACTCAGTCTCCCCCAGGGACAGCCCAGCCTGACCTTGCTGATGTGGAATTCCATCTTCCGAATATGCCTTTCCACAGAGCGCGTTTGCTTTCAAGGAGGAGAGGAAAAATAAACTCAATTGTGCTTTGCCAGCAGTCTGTGGCTTCTGCCCTCATTCCTCACAATCCCAGTGTCACACACACACACACACACACACACACACACA
>JAJPUD010008508.1:42210-88187 GCA_023553655.1 Myrmecobius fasciatus | reverse complement strand
GGGGGGGGGCATATGTCACAGTTTTAAGGAAAGAATCAATGAGACACTCCTGTGTTTGAAATTAAAGGAGTGTATCACAGGGATAGTTTTTGGTAAGAGTCCCTTTAGTTGGTATCAGAGTCTATGCTGGTTATTTGTCAAGGACTTTAATAAAAATTCCTCTCTCCACTATAGAATTTGGCTGAGGCAAATATAAAGAGAAAATATTACTTTGATCCCCCAGTGGTTGGCCTTCTCTCTGCTGATCTGTTTTGACTGTCTTAATGTTCATGAAACTAAACCCTGAACACCTTGGGAAAATTAAAGAAAATAAGAAGAAATATTGAGTAAACTAAAAGTATCAAATGACTAGACTGTATATATGACTTGAAATCCAGTAATATAAGGGTTTGGGTTTCCCCATGTAGAATATGCTTGAAATATTCCGTACAATTGGCATTTTCAGAAAAAAGCTAGATAAACATATTAAACAGAACATTGAAAAGTAGAGCTTCTGGGAGTATAAGAAAAGAAATCTTCATTAGGTATTTTGCCCAAACCTACATGTGATGGGTAAGTTTAGTCAGAAGACAGCAGTGATAATTTTGCACATGCTTTCTATAATATTCCCAGCAGCTTGTGCGATTCATTTATATGACCTCCACATGAAGAGGCAACATAAATAAGCAGCCAGAACTAGACCCATGTCACTTCGTGCCTTCCATGTCCATGAGTGTCTGAGAACTCTGAAATCAGGGTGGGGGCTGTTTCTAGCCAACTCAGGAACATTTTTCCATGGCCCAAACTCATCCTTTGCAAACTTGTTTTCTGCTTCAGCTGTTTGAAAATTCTTCCCCCTCCCCTTCCAGACTTAGAAGTCTAACCCAGTGACCTTACTGTTTCAGAAAAAAGAGTGCTTGGTGATTACAGTGAGATGTGAAAGAGAAAGAAGCTTTCTATGTAGGTTATGCTGACCCTTTTATCTTAATGTTGTACAGATACTGCTATTGCCTTTAAATTATATATTGCTTCTATGAAACTTGCTCAAAAATAGCTTCACAAGAAGGAAAGCCAAAGAAATATACTACAAAGCATTCATTTTCTGAAGAGAAATTTGAGAAACTTGGGCTTTTGTAACTCATTCAAGCAATATCTGAATTGGAATAAAACTCAGGTCTTTGTATAAATACATAGCAATGAATGACACCACCTTTATTGACTCATTAGTAATAGAAAGCCAAATATGAATATATAAATATATAAGTCAGTGTACTGACTTATATATGGGATATATGTTAATATGAAATGAAATAAAAATATCCATATAAATAGAGGAGGAAAAAATGGTTAGGATAAACCTTTACATATCCAGTACCTAGTATCTATGCTTGATATCAGGAAAAAAGTCCTGAAAATTCAAGGTACCTCTAAGTGGAATGGGTTTTTTCACAGGAGGTCTTCAAATAATTGTTGATTTATTTGTTGGGTAGGTTATAGATGGATTACTTGCTCATATATTGATTGGTTATGATGACCCTTTAAAGTCCTTTTCAATTCTGGGATGTGCGCTCTACTCTTCACAATTTTGGAGGTTTTACTTTGTGGCAATATTTACAATAACAACACGATATATTTTTTAAACTTGGACTTTCAATTTCATGGATTTGAGGGGCTCCTAGTATGCAAACTCCCTTTACTCATATAGAATGATAACTCCTTTGTAGCTTCTACTCTTAGAGAGCTCTGTTCTCAGCACTTAGTCTAGTTCTTGGCACCTACCAAGTGCTTAATAAATGCTTAGTGACTGATTAGGAAGGCGAGTGATTTGCTCCAAGTTAGCCAGTTATGTTTCAGATAGGTGTTCTTAATATAAGGCTACTATTCTCTACAACCTTTCTATGGCTACGGATGCTATATGGTTTTTATGTTTTTAATGAAAAACATGGCGATAGGTTCTCATAGGGCTTTATCACATGAAATAATGAAGAAAAATGATTTGAAATGCTATAGGGAAAAGAGAAATTAATTTTCAAGACTAGTTTGCCTAGTAGTTTTTACAAAAGGAATAATTTTGATTCCCATTGTGGAAAAGTTTGCCTTTTAAGGATTTACCAAATTAAAATGTACATCCTTTCTTCATTAGTATATAATGTGAACCAGGATGTCTCAGTAATGACAATATACTACATAGAATAGCAATAAATTTGTTCTAGCCACACAGAGCATGGTTTGGAATTTGGTCAGGGATTTGTTCATTTGTTATTTGGTACTAACAGAATGTAAATGGCTTATCAGTCTCAGCTAGCTTTGGAATAGAGCACTTCTTTGTCTTCCTGTGCATTGATCTTCTGAATATCTTCAGCCTTGTCTTCTCAATTGAAAATGAACTTTTAAAAGTTTTAAAACAGCATCACTATTTGGAGTAAGTCAAGTTATTTGAAAGTCCTAACTATATCAAACAATCCATTCCTTTTTGAGTTGTGTGTAAGAGCATACAAATGTTTGTAGAGGAGTGTATATTATGTTGAGCTCTGGCTTTTCTATCAATAGGAAAATTTTAGCCTAGAAGTTTTTGTTCAGTTGTTTTTTATGACTGACTCAGGGAACCCATACGGGATTTTCTTGGAAAAGATACTGTGTTGTTTTGCCATTTCCTTTTTTCAGCTCATCTTTACAGATGAGGAAACTGAGACAAACAGAGTTAAGTGACTTGCCCAGGGCCACACAGCTAGTAAATTTGTCGTCAGATTTGAACTCAGATCTTCCTGATTCCAGGCCCAGCACTGTATCCACTGTACTATCTAGCTGTTCCTCTTTTAAATGATCCTAAAGGGAGTGTTCCCCTTTCCTGGTGAAATAATCAAATCTCTTCCTCTCTATATTGAAAATAAATCATTATTTTATTAAGAACTCATGATGTTACATGATTAAGGAGATCCCAAGATCAATAAGCCATGACTCCTGCCCTCAGGTTGCTCACAATCTAGTAATAAGACCTACAAATAGTTATAATATCAGTTAAGATAAGCATTTAAAGAGGTGGTGATCCTTCCCTAGGTAAAAAATGAGGGATTGCTTGCAATATCCATTTGTCATTTTCCAACCACACTCCAAAATCTACATCGGTTACCTTTTGCTTTTGATTGTAATCCTGCAAATGGTTGGATGAGATGTATCAATTTAGGGGTCTTGCCACATTAAGACTCTGCTTCCTTATAAAGTTAGCTGGTGTTTAAAACAATGCCATTCCATTATTTTCTTATCCAAGACCAAATGCTGCCTAAACAAAACAAGAGAGCTAGAATCCAGGAGTTAAAAGTAAGCTGTTTGCACCAGCCCTGAAGTCAGGATGACCTGAGTTCAAATCTGGTCTCAGACACTTAACATTCCCTAGCTGTGTGACCCTGGGCAAGTCACTTAACCCCAATTGCCTCAGCAAAAAAAAAAAAAAGTAAGCTGTTCCTGTTTTCTTTGATTGTAGTTCCTATACCCCTAGACAGATTATGCATTTTTCCTAATGAATAAAAGCAGCTGGGGAAATATACAGCAAAAATGGTCAAATGTTTTAGCTGAAGTATCTTAGACCTTTCCTCCATCTATAAAATGCTGAATATGGAGTCTCAATCAAGATATCTACAAAATTTAAAGTTATTTCAAGTCAGATGTTATTTATCCCTGCTTTTGGTTGGTCTCATTGCCTCAGAGCAGTAGGATTACCCATTCAGAGTCATTCACTGTAGCTCTGGTAGAACACGGATAGCATGAGGACCAACCTGATGGCCAATTTGCCAATTCACAACACCATGGTGCTTAAATTTTGCATTTACTCTTAACTTCGGAAGCTAGTTAGGGAAGTGGCAAATCTTAATGAAATAATTCATTTCACTAATAATGGAAGAGCAAGTTCTTAAGTGGTTAGATGAATGAGTATAATGAAACCCAGAGATCCCCAGATGAGAAATGTTAAAGTAGTATCTAGGGAAATTGAGACCCACCAGCTTAGGTCTTTCTTTAACATGGGATGTTTCTAAGTGACAGCAACATGATGGTTTATATAGCCAAAGCATGGTCTGTAGAGAATTCTGTTTATAGGATTATTCTCATGTTCCTACGTGCCCACTTCACAAGTACCAAAGATATAAGATGAAAAGGCTTCAAGGACAATTAAATCAAGGTATCTTGTTGACCACTTGTTTATTTTCTATGTTGCTTCCCCCCTCACTCTCATTAATTCTCTAGCTTCACTACTGTGAGGTGGGGGTGGGGGAGAGCATGAATATGAAGTTACCTATCCTGCAAATGAAAAGCAGATGAAGTTGGCACATCAGTGTTAAATGCCAGCCATTTTGATGCCTTTTTTATTTCATTACTCAAATCACTCACACCAGTACAACATGGGTCATGCTGTAAAATCAATGCTAGTGACTACTTAGCTAATGGTATGAATTATGGCTTATTGAAGAATAAGTCTAAAGAGAAATACAGGACACATTCAGAGTAGCATTTTTGTCATTATAGTTGATCCATCTGGAGAATGTCTCAAATTGTTTGGCTTACAGTGGTTCCGGAAAAAGACTGAGCCATTTGGAGATGAGAGAACTGCCAGAAAAATGATAAAAGCTTTTTCTTTCCTTTTTGTTTTTTTTTTCTTTTTTCCCCTATTGTTATCCAAAAGATGCCATCACTGCTGAAACAGATGCTGACAGAGTTCTGCTGAGGATAGCATGAAGCATGATAGCTCTTTGCTTTCTCCCACTTGGTTGTTCCTTTGGTCCCAATGTGACATTCCATTTTTAACAATATCCTCTTTAGAGTCTGTAAGGAATGATACTTCTTATGTCTATTACCTTATCATATTTTTGGCTATTGTGATTCCTAATTGGTTTTAATTAGGGGCACAAAAGGACAGATAGGTGGCATAACATATAGAGTGTCAGGTCTGGAGTTAGGAAGACTCACCTTCCTGAGTTCCAATCTGGTCTCAGACTCTTACTAATTATGTGATCCTAGGCAAGTCACTTCACCCTGTTTGCTTCAGTTTCCTCATCTGTAAAATGAACTGGAGCAGGAAATGGAAAACCATTTCAGTGTCTTTGCCAAGAAAACTCTTAACTGAGGTCATGAAGAGTTGGGCATGATTGAAAATGTGTAAGTAAGAGGAAAATAAAACTGATGAACATTTCTTTTTGAAAGGAATAGAGAATTCTTTCCTTTTTATACTAACTACTTGGGTTACTGGAGAGAAGATGTCAACAAAGGAGAAACAGAAAAATCTGAACATAATTTCAAAGAATACAGGACTAGATAGAATGATCTGATAAAAGTCCCAATCATTTTAAACTCAGGATCAAGAAAAAAATCTGACAAGTGATTGTAGTTTTCTGAAGAGGTAGTAATACTTTATCTTCAGTAACTTCCTCTCTTTTCTCAACGGCAAACTCTGCCTTAATGGACCTGTCAAAAATAGGTCACTATCAGCATAGAGAGTGATAGTGAGGAGGGAAGGGGAAGAGTAGGCTGGCTCTATCCTTAGACATTTTCATTTATTTCTGGGATAGTATGTTTGACCATGCTTGGATTTATCTTATACCAGAAGCCTTTAAAAACAAGGAAGGAGATCAGGACTGGAGGAAGGAGCACATGGGAGAGAAAACCAATATCTTTTATTGCATGAGTTGATCCCTATAAGCTACCTGCAGAACTCCCTATACTTGGAAGGTTCGAGTACTTCATTTCCCAAACAAAGCCATCCCATGGCCATTTTTTTTACTTTTTACTGAGGCAATTGGGGTTAAGTGACTCGCCCAGAGTCACACAGCTAGGAAGTGTCTGAGATCACATTTGAACTCAGGTCCTCCTGTCTTCAAGGCTGGTGCTCTATCTACTGCGCCACCTAGCTGCCCCTCATGGCCATTTTTACTAGGAAATACTTCAAAAGAGACTATTTCTGTGACCATCTGGTAAGATAAGCTAAAGTGTTGCCACTGAGACAAGTTTTCTCTTGAAGAAGGTAAACTGTCCAGTTTTATCAGTATTTTATAATATAGAATCAAAATTATGATGCTTAGTCCCAGCCCCACATTTTATAGATGTGAATACTGATGCTGATGGTGTCATAGAAAACACATTGAGCTAAGAATCCTAGCTTGGACTATATACCATTAATGACCAACATGTCCTTGGAGCAGCTACTTCTACCCCTGAAATATCTCTTTCCTCCTCTGTACAATTAGAGAGATATCAGAAAACTGATATTAAAGCATGCCTCTTGCCTCTTGGCAGAGAAATGATGGACTAGAGGTACAGAATGAGACATATTTTCAGATACAGCCAATGTGCTGATTTGTTGCTTTCGACTATATGTAATGATTTAACAGGAAGCTATGGAGATACAAAAAAGAAAAAGAGAAAGGAAGTAAGGAAGGAAAAAATAGCATTGATAAAGCCAAAAAGAAAAGAAAAAAGTTCAGAAGGGCCCACAAAGTAATTTTGCTTCTAGTATATTAAATTTAATATAAGCTTTTATAAAACACTTATTTAACCAAAGTTTCACAATCTCAGACACAATCCTCTTTTTGTTCATTGTTCTGTATATTGCAATTTTGTGTTTATTAATGCTTAATTTCATAAAAAGAGAAAAATTTGAAAAGAAAATGAAGAAATTGGGATAGATGATCTCTAGAGTGCCTTTTGGCTCAAAAATTCCATGAGTCTGTCTAAAGAAAACAATCAATTTATGCATATATGTATGATTTTCCATAGCAAGTGTTCCTTTTTAACTGAAACTTGCCTAGATGGCAAAATAGCAGTGATATTTGATACTAACATGAATATGGAAGCAAGTCACAAATGACATCAACTCTACTGTCGTTAAATAATTGAAAGCCCTGATTATTTTCCATCTATATTTTTGCCTAAAGCCAACATAAGATTGAATCTTGCCTAGGTTGTAGAAACATCCAATAATTAGTTTTGTGTGATCATCAACAACAAATACTAAATGAGCTCCTGCTCTGTGCAAAGCTCTTTAAAACAGGCTGGCTGTCTAAAGAGATATGAGTCATGGCCCCTGTTCTCCAAAGTTCTAAATAGGTACAAGCTAGTTCAGTGGAGCATTATAGAAATATTTTCTTTTTCCTTTTGCTCTAATAAACTTCACATACTGAATTTTCCAAATCAACTTTTACATATTGTTTCAAATAGGATATTAGAATTAATTGTGCTTTTAACAATCCATGCTGTAGGAATTTCCCTTAGGTACTTTACCATAATTCAATGTAATTTAAAGAAATGACAGTATTGTTCCTGAAGGGAAAGGGAAAAAAGGAAGGAGTAAAGGCAAATCTCCACCTGAAGTGTTTTGGAAATGAAACCATCATAAATAGATATCTGCAGCTAGTATAAAATGTACAGGCAGAGCAATGTATACATTGCTAGAGCTACTTAAGCTTAACCCTCTGCCCATTCAACTGTACCTGCCCACCACAGGACAGAGGGGTCTACAAAATTGAATTCAGTTAAGTCATTACATTTACAAATGTAATTTTTGTGCCTTACATACATAATTCAGCCTGCCATTTTTGTGCCTCGTTGTCTGAGAGAATACATCTGGCATCCAACAAGCAAATAAAATAGTCTCTCTCCCTGATCTTTATTGGATTGTATCCCATGCTGTAGAATAGCTAGTGAAATTAAGTATAACAGGCAGGTTTGTTTGGGGGAGAAAAAGTACGCAGAATTAAATGAATAAAGAAACTTCAGTTGCCAGTTAATGCACTGTGGTACAGGGACAATTCACTTGAGAATCATATGTTATTATAGTATATAAGTTAGACCTTTAGTCATGTTGCATTTATGACTTTAATGTGATTATTCACTCATCTTTTTGGTATTTTCTTCTTTTTCTTAGTGCAAAAGTTTGACTGGAATCTGTGAGGCTATAATTTCTCTATCTTCTGACACTCTGTCATCTCACTCTGGACACTTAGAAGTTGTCTACATCAACACAACAACTAGTGAGGAACTGGTAAGTAAATGTACAAAGTATGGAACTAGACAAGCTTTGGAGCAGAGAAGAAAGTGGACTCTTTTCTTTTTCTTTTAAGGTGTAACATAATGGTAAGTTAACACAAAAAGGAAAGTGAACTCTGAATGGTGATGATGATGATGATGATGATGATAACAATGATGATAATAATAAGCTGTGAACTGGTCCAACCATTCTGGAAAGCAATTTGGAATTATACCCTCAAAGTGATTAAAATCTGCATATCAGTTTCACCCAGTGATATTGCTACTAGGTCTGTGTTCCAAAGAGATCAAAGAAAAAGAAAAAAATGGTCCATATGTACAAAAATATTATAACAATTCTTTTTGTGATGGTAAAGATGAAAACAGGGGTAACCATCAATTGGGTAATGGCTAAATAAATTATGGTATATGAATGTGGCAGAATACTTTTGTGCTCTAAGAAATAATAAAGGAGATGGTTTCAGAGAACCTTTTGTGAACCAATGTAGAGTGAAGTATACAGAAATAGGAGAACAATTTACACAATGACAATAATATTGTAAAGACAAATAACTTCAAAAATTTAGGAATTCTAAATTATTCAATGACCAGCCATAATTATAAAAGATTTGTGATAAAATGTGATATTAACTTCTGCATAGAGTTAGAGTTAGATAATCCTAATCCAGAGTATAGATTGAGGCTTTTTTTTTGGACATGGCCAATATGTAAATGTATTTTTCTTGACTATATATGATTGCAATGGGTCTTATTTTTCTTACTTTCTCGATGGAGATGGGAATGAGAGAATTTAGATATGAAAATAAAACAAAAACGAACTCAGAAATAATTATAATAGTTAATCTTGACTCTAGAGAACAGATAACAAAACATTCCCCTTTTTTCTTACCAGAGTAGCAGGAGACTGCAAGGGCTTAATGATTTTATATGTTATTAGATATGAGCATTGTATCAGTTGTTTTTGCTTAGCTATTTTTCTTCAGTGCAAGACAGGTTCTAATTTTGATGTAAATTGGTTTGGAGTAGGTGCTAATGTATCCTGCAATGATTGTGGGGTAAAAATAAATGATTAATGACCAAAGATGATCTGCAGTGTCCCTTCCTGCTCAATAGTTCCATGATTTTCTAATTATATTTGAATTTCTGTGAACTTTAGGTGATTTTTTTCAAGTAGCTCTTTTTATAGCCAAGAGAAACATATGTTACTTATTAATTTTTATAATTTTGTCTTATAATCATTTCTTCTACTTCTATAATCTTCTCCTATTGTCATAGGTACATATAATGGAAAAATAATGTCATATGGAATGTTTAATTGTACTGTAACAGTTTAATGAGTTGCAGAGGTTAGAATTTTTATAGCAATTTGTTTGGGCTGAGATACTTTTAACAGTATGCAGAAATAGATAAGTCTTTTAAAGACTTGTCATTTTATGGCTGATTTCTATGGAGATTTGTGTGGATGGTATCATTACCTCTAAATTGCATGTCAAAATGATATTATAATATATACTGTGGTTAAGGTATCTTTTAAAGACAATATATAATAAGTGTCCCAAGCTGATCTGAGTTTTAGAGATTTGGGCAAAATTACTACCAGTAGAAAATCAAATATACAAAGCCAACACAGGATGGAAAAGAAACAATAACTGAGACTTGTGTCCATTCCAAAAGTCATTTTGCATTATTGATTTGAGAAATGCAACATGGTGCAATAATGAGATTGTGTATATAATTGGAGGAGTCTTGGATTCTGTTACATTTACCAGCTGAGTGATCCTGCAGTCTGTGCCTCAATTTCTTTCTCTGTTTCATGGAGATAATAATAGATTACCTTTCAGGGTTGCTGTGAGCAAAGTGCTTTGTAAAATTTTGAGGGAAACATAGTTTCCCCATAATGTTTAGAGAAAGAACACCAGTAGTAAAATCTTGTAAATAACCGGTTGCATATAAGAAAAGAAAGACAAGTGCTATACAGGAGAGCTATGTCCCAGAAAGCATTAACCACTTCCTACAGTGACCAACTGAGGGTAACTGATGGGCCTCAGACTTCTTGTTGAGTTAGGGGGATGTGCATGTGAAGACTTCCCTGGGAGAATGGGCAAATGTGGATAATTTGTTCCAATGGCCGTGAAGGCAGCAGAAACAGGAGCTGTGGAGTACTTGGAGTGTGGTCAGACAGTGAAGATGCTAAGGTCATTTACTATATCCTGAGCCATCACTAGGCATCTTGACTTTTGTCTTGCCACTGGACTCTGATGACCCCAGAAGAGGGAGTGAGGTTGACAATTTTACTCAACTCCATCTCACTTAACGTCCAATTTATACATGAATCAAAATACATCAACTTTACCAATTTACTAGTCAATTATTTTACTATTTCATCATCTTATTATGGTACAATTTTATCTACCTTGAAGTCCTGTGGCAAGGGACTAGTGCCAAAACAGGTGTAGATACACTGGCTGCTATAATCACAACCTTGCTCATAGGTGGCCCAGGCCAAAGGGTTGTCCTCTTACTGGACCTACAGCAGCATTGGGATTCATCATTCTCCTCTGTGTCTGAGTAGCCTTTTTAGTCTCTGCTAGTCTCCTGGCACAAGGAACTGGCTGGAAAAGGTGTCCTAAAATCATCTGTTTCACCTAACCCTGGCCTTCTTGCTGCAGAACGTAGGAATCTCACCCTGTAGACAAACATGTGTACACAGCCACACTAAGACTGTAAGATGATCAATTCTGATGGACATGACTCTTTTCAACAATGAGGTGATTGAGGACAGTTCCAGTGATCTTATGATGGATAGAACCATCTACACCCAGAGACAGAGGACTGTGGGAACTGAGTGTGGACCACAACATAGTGTTTTCACTTTTTTGTTGTTTGCTTACATTATGTTTTCTTTATCATTTTTCCCCTTTATAATCTGATTTTTCTTGTGCAGCATGGTAATTGTGGGAACGTGTATAGAAGAATTGCACATGTTTAACATATATTAGATTACTTGCCATCTAGGGGAAGGGAGGGAGAAAAAATTAGAACACAAGGCTTTGCAAGAGTGAATATTTAAAACTATGCATATGTTTTGAAAATAAAAAGATTTTTTTATTAAAGCTTTTTTTATTTTCAAAACATATTCTTGGTTAATTTTTCCATACTAATCAGTGCCAAACCTTGTGTTCCAATTCCCCCCTTCCCTCCATTCCCTCCCCTAGATGGCAAGTAATCCAATATATCTTAAACATGGTAAAAATATATGTTAAATCCAATATATGCATATACATTTATACAGTTATCTTGCTGCAATAGAAAAATCAGATCAAAAAGGAAAAAAAATGAAAAAGAAAACAAAATGCAAGCAAACAATACCAAAAGGAGTGAGAATGTTATGTTGTGATCCACATTCAGTTCCCACAGATCTCTCTCTGGGTGTAGATGGCTTTCTTCATCACAAGATCATTGAAAATGGCCTGAATCATTTCATTGTTGGAAAGTGCCGTGACTATCAGAATTGATCATCATATAATCTTGTTGCCATGTACAATGTTGAAGATTAAAAAAAAAAGCTTTAAAAACACATGTACACAAATTTTTGCCAAGACTATTCCACTCACCATTGGTACATGGAATTACACACACTCATGGGCAATATGAAATCCATAGACCTGAAAGATGAACAACTCTTGTTGGAAAGCACTCATCTTGTATCACATCCAAATGAGTGAAACAAGGCTGGCAAATGATGACCAGTTTATTGGAGCTGGAGCTGGATACACGTGTTTCTGGAGTGGCTGCCATGATGAACAGTGCTATGAAGCTGGTATGGTTTCACAATAAATCTAATCCATAAGCTTGTATGTCTCCCTAAAGGAGTAAATAAAAGGCTCATTACCATGTAATTGCCACTTGCAGCAAAGTGCAACACACCATCATCATCAGTACCTATACTTCCATCATGACAAATCTTGATGAGATCAAAGAAAAATTTTATGAAGATTTAAAAACCCTCATCATCAATGTATCAAAAGAGGACAAGCTTGTAATTATGGGTGACTTTAAAGCCAGAGTAGGCACAAACTATCACATATGGCAGAGAGTCCCTGGGAGGAATGGAGTCAGAAACTGCAACGGTCACTTACTACTGAAGACGTGTGTGTCTCATGACCTTCTCATCACCAATACTGTCTTCTATTTACCTAAATGCAATCAAACTTCTCAGATGTACCCTCACAGCAAGCACTGACATTTAATATACAATGTAATTTGAAGGAGATAGACAGGATGTGAGTGACAAAGGTGATGTGTGGTGCAGAGTGCTGCAATGATCATAGACTTATCCTTTCAGAGCTAAACATTCACCTTCAACAGAAGTGGCAGCCACCAAACCAGATGACTCTCTAAAGACTCAAGTTCAATAGATAAGAAGAACACTTCTCTATGCATAAAGTTTGTTGCTGATATAGAAGGAAGCTGCGCCAAGACATGGTTGACAACAGTGCAACAGAAAAGGAGTGGGCAACTTTCCCAGATTTGGTATGCAGCATCACATTTGCTCTTCTGGTCCAAAACTGTCACAAACATCAAGATTGCTTTGATAAAAATGATGGGGAAATTTAAAAACTAAAGAATGAGGACTCCACAGTGTTTACCAGCAGAACATCTCTAAAAAGGCAGCATTTAACTCCATCAAAAGTAAAATATAAGCAAAATTTAGAAAGATACAAGAGTCTTGGCTCAGGGAAAAAGCAGATAAGATTCAGTTTTATGCTAATAGTAACAACCCAAAAACCTTCTGTGATGCCCTGAAAGTTATTTATGGGCCAGAGAGCTTTGGGGCATCTTTGGGTCCTCTCAGCACTGATGAAACCACACTGCTCAGTGATAAGCACATGATCTTGGAGAGATTGGCTAAACTTCCATAGTATTCTTAATAGCTCTTTATCAACCAATCCTGAAGCCATTGACTGTATGCTTCAGATTGATGTCAGTCCCTCTCTAGCTCAGTTTCCAACTGAAGAAGAGATTTTGAATGCCATTAAGCTCCTCTCATGTGGCAAACCTCCTGGTGCTGATTTTATTCCACCTCTTCAGGAAATCTATTCCAGATCTTCAAGGCAGGGATTCTACTGCTCATATAAAAGCTGACTGAATTCTTTTGTGTTATATGGCAAGGAGAGGTTATTCCCCAGGATATCGAGGATGCCTCTGTTGTCTATCTCTTTAAAAAGAAAAATAGTTGTTATCACGTGACAGTCACCAGGGTGAGGAGGGGGAGTTTCTATCTTAGTTACTGACAGCAAGATTCTTACCTGAGTCCTGCTTAATCAGCTTATCCTCATCTGGAAGTTGACCATCTACCAATAGCCAGTGGGGTTTCAGATATAGCCAAGCAATTCCAAGAGAAATTCCGGGAGCAGAACAGAGATCTGTCTACAATGTTCATTGATCTGACCAAAGTCTTTAATACTGTCAGTCAGGAGGGCTCATGGAAGATTATGGTGAAATTTGGAGAATTTCATCAATATTGTATGCCGATTTCATGATGACATGCTTGAACAGGTTCTGGATAATGAATGGAGCTCTTACATTTTCCCACTCACCAAGGGAGTGAATCAAAGCAGTGTGCTTGCTCCCATACTTTATAGCATGATGTTTTCAGCAATGTTTTCAGACACCTTCAATGAAGATAAAAACACTAGTAAGGTCAGTTGCCATCCTGAGAACAAATTATTTAAATCAAAAAGCCTACATACCAAGCCCAAATGGAGGGAGAGTTAGTATGTGATTTTTTGTTCGCAAATGATTGTGTACTCAATGCAGCCTCTGAAGCAAAAATGCAGCAGAGTATGGATTGATTCTCTGATGTGTGTGCTCATTTTTCTCTGACAATTAACACTAAGAGAAAGGTTCTCCACCAGGCAGAAGCACATCATGCATATGTGGAACCATTGGTTATAGAAAATGGAAAGTTTTGAATACTGTGGATAAATTCATCTTCATTGGCAGTATACTTTCCAGGGATATACATATACATGGTAAGGTTAATGTAGCCATTGCCAGAGCTAACTCAGTGTTTGGGAAGCTCCAAAGGAAGGTGTGGGAGACTACCAAATTGAACATCTACAGAGTCTTTGTGTTGACCTGATTGTTGTATGCCTGTGAAACCTGGACAGTCTAGCAGCTCTCTGCTAGAAAACTGAACCACTTCTATTTGAATTGTCTTAGGAAGATTCTAAAGATCACCTTGTAAGATAAAGTAGCAGACAATGAGGTCCTTCCTTGAGCTGAACAACCAAGTTTTCAAACCATACTGCAGAGAGCGCAACTCCAATGGGCTAGCCATATTATTTGAATGTCAAATCTTTGATTGCTTAAAAGACTATTTTATGGAGAATTCACACAAGGCAAATGCTTGTGCAGGGCAGAAGAAACAATAAAAGGACACTCTCAAGGTCTCTTTGAAGAACTTTGAAATTGACTGCGAGGCTTGTGAGATCCTGGCACAGGGCTATCCAGCATGGTGTGCCCTCTTCAAAGAAGGCATTGTGCTCTGTGAGCAAAGCAAAATTGCTGTAACACAAAGGAAACCTGAGGTACACATATTTCAAGACTTCTCCACTCCAAATGTTCGTATGGACCATTTGTAGCTGATCTGTAGTAGAGCTTTCCAAGCTTATCTAATCAGCCTCAGTTAGACATACCGTACAGGGACCCTGACATAGTGATATCGTATTGGTCCTTTTTAAGAATGAAGGACAACAATAACAGACCTGGTGTTTAGTTTGGTAATATTAGGGGAAGAGCATGGTGAGTGGAAAGATGCCTGAGGGGGGTGTCTCATTCCACATTCTGTGCTGCTGCATACTGGGTGTGTGACTTTAGATAAGTTGCTACATTTCCCCATCTGGAAAATGATTGGCTTAGACTAATAGTCTGAACTTAGTGGTCTAGTGGTTTGTGTTTCTTTGAGCTCTCACAGTCTGCAAAGCTGCGATATTACCAATTTTGGAAGGCATCAATAAGCTACTTATCTTTGTCATATTTAACACTGATTCCAGAGTTTTGGCTTTAGCTCACATTACACTCATCAGTCTATTCCGAATGCTTCAGGTGGCCCAAGACACCCTCCAACGTCATTTGGGGATATGCCGCCAACAATAATAGTCACTTTCCAACAGAGATCTTTTCTCACATCCAAGTTGATAAAGCTGATATTTCGGCACACTGGCAACACCTTCTGGCTATGAACAATACTTTTAGGACCAACTCCCATGTAGTAGATGGCTTTATCTCCACGATCATTGTTTGCTTTCTCAAATATATCTAGAATACTGAGATATTTTTTCAGGCTCATCCTTCTAGAAGTCGCTGCTGGAGAAGTAAATCCTTTGTTCTTGGCTGCCCTTTAAAACATTTTTGAATATACGATGATAGTGACATTAAAAGAGCAGCTAACGATGAAATTATCTAGACTGTGGGAAAGAGAATGCTTTTATAGGCCAATTCCTGATTATCTGTGTTCAGATTCAAAATATCAAGTAGTATAAAAGCATTTATTGCTAGCTATGATATATAATATTACAATAATTTGGAAATTAATTTACAGATAAAAGTTATGTTTTGTCTAGGCAAACATTACAATTTGTATTTCCTGGTATTGCCACCTGAATGAGGTGGGATTAAGCAGACACAACTCCAACTGGACTTTAGCAAACAGTAGTGTTGATCTTTTTTCTACATCGAAACAGTCATAGTTGAACAAGTGAAGCACATGAAAAGTTCACTTGGTATTTTTACAGTAAATTCCAATACGGCAGAATTCCAATATAGTAATTTATGGAGCATTCTACTTGAAAGCAAATGAATATTGAATTATTTTAAAGGGTAAGGAGATTTAAAATGGAATTCCAACTTTAACAAAAACTGAAATACTATGTGGCAACTAGTTTTTTTGTTTCATAAAAGTACCTCTAAAATGTTTTTGTGACTATATTCATTCTCTCTCTCTCTCTCTCTCTCTTCCTCTCTTCCTCTCTCTTTCCCCCATCTCTCTTTCTGTTTCTCTCTCTCTCTCTCTCTCTCTCTCTCTCTCTCTCTCTCTCTCTCTTTCTCTCTCTCTCTCTATATATAGATAGATATAGATATAGATATATGAATGTATAGATATATGTATGTATAGATAGATATAGATTATGTGTGTATGATATATATCTCAATAGATTTTTTTTAGAAATTTATACTTGTGTTTCTTCTGTGAGTGATTTCACTGAAAGATATAAAGCAAAGTAACTCTGATAGCAGCATGGTATATGGAACAAGAATGGTCTCACCGTCAGAAGATTAGATTTTTGTTCTGGCCAAATTTGGGCAAGTCACTTAAATCATCTAGACTCAGCTTCCCCATCTTTAAGGGGAATGAAAGTGAATATATTCTCCAGCTCAGCATGCAGAGCATTGAGCTCAGTATCAAATATGTAAAAGGCTTATAGATAGGAACTGGAGCTATATTTCATTGCTCTAAGGAAGTCCCAAGCTGAAGATTTTCCCTTTCCTTAGAGACTTGGAGAGTTGTCTAGCCCAGGCATCTACCATGCTACACACAGGTATCTCTGTGGGCCTTATATTGACTTAGAAAACCATACTTTTATATATTTATTTTCTAATAAAACATCACCACTTTAAAATCAGATAGAAACTACATTTTCATTAAGTTCAGACAGTACTAGGGAGTATAATAGTCTGCATGTAGCCTGCTGTCCTTGACATCTCTAATCGGAACACTATGAGGTTAAGTCACAGAGCCAATCATATGTTACAAATGGTACTTTCTGGCTTGGAGGCCAGCTTTCTGTCCATTAAACCACATTGACTCTAACTTGCCTTAAAACACTATATAAGTGTAAGCACTTTGTTATCATTGTTAGAAACTAGGGTTCAAATGATAGTTATTTTTAAATGAAAATGTGTCTCTCTAGTGAAGAACAACCTGTCCCCAAATTGCCCCACTACGTGGTGTTTCATTGTATGCTCAGGGAAGAAAGGCTTGGCATCATGCAGTTGATGTTTTGTCTGTGTACCCATGGCCTGGCTCTGGAGAGGAATCAAGTAATTATCAAAGGCACGGGGCTTGCTGTGTGTTCTTCTTGTACCTTCCTGCTGCAACCTTCCACACAATGACCCTGAGAAGCTCACCATAGGAGCTAGACCAGGTGAGGCAGATGTGACCAACTTCCTGTGAGCTGTGTGAAATTGGCAGTCTCTGAAGCTGCTCTTGCAATAGCTTACACTTAAGGTGGGATGTTCTGTACTCGAGGCTGGTGCTCCAAAAGCCCATCCAGGTCAGTTTCATTTAATTTTGCTTGAAACTGTATTAAGGACATACCCTTATAGGACCCTTTAGTTACTTCTGTGAAAATGTGGCTATATGTGTTGTCACATTAGTGAAAATAGAGACAGCTACTTATTCTTTTATAGACTTGTACAGGTGGCTGGGATGGGGGGGGGTAAGAAGGGGGAGATTTCTAATTTTGTGATACTGAGCTGACTCAACTCGATATGCTAGATACCTCTTGACCTAAACAAGCCAGCTAGTTTAATTCAGCAGTTCTAATTCAAGAAAAGTTGAATTTCTGTCCCTTGGAATTAACTGTTCAGAAATGGCCCTGATCAGAAGCAGAAACACTTAGGCAGCTGAGCCCCAAACAGACGTTCCCTTTGGCTGAAAACATGTAATTTTCCATGAAATCAACTTTCAACAGATGCTTTGCAAATCCAGACTTTGGCAGGGCTGCCACTGGCCAGCCTTGGGATGGAGGCCATGGGGTGGGGGTATTTCCTCCTTAGGGGCTGATATACAAACTACCAGTAAGGGAGTGTGAAGAGTCAATGTGGACTACAGTTAGCAAGGTCAAATCTTCTTATCTTTGCAAGTAAAATTGTGAGGAATTTAGATATTTTAATTGGGATTTTAAATGTATAACCAACTAACAGGAGCAAAATGACAAATATCATTTTTCTTCTTCATGTATATCTGTAAAATAATGCTGCTGCTTTTCTTTTTTAATAAGTGTATTTTGGTTAAGTGTATTGATGCTGCTTATTCTCATATTTAAATCTTGCTCAACCAACAAATCAGTCAGTCAATAAACACTAGGAAACTCTTTCCCTATACCACGGACTATGGGAATTCAGAGGAAGAAAAAAAGTCAGGCTCTGCAGAGAAACATGTAAACAGCTGTGGACGAATGGGCTAAAAACCAAATAAACAAGAAATAATCAACTAGGCAAGGCACTAGATTGAAGGAGGAATCAGGAAAGGTTTCCTGTGAAATGTGGGATTTAACCTGGAACTTGAACAAAGCCAGGGAAGTCAGGAAGCATAGATGAGAAGGGACAACCAATAGCGATGCCTGGTCTGGGGAGATGAATGGTCTTTGGGGAGGAAGAGTGAAGATGCCAGTGTCACTGGAACAGGAGATGAGGGTGCTATAAGAAGACTGGAAAGGTGAACCAAAGAGGTAGTTTATGAAGGGCTTTGGATGCCAGCACATTTTCTATTTGATCCTGGAGGAGATAGGAGTCACTGGATTGAAATTGGAAGGGAAGAAGGGGACATGATTGAGCCTGCACTTTAGAAAAATGAATTTGGTGAGTGAGTGGAGAATAAGCTAGGGTGAGGAGAAACTTCCATTAAGTAGACCATAACATCTAATTTGTGAGCCTGGGCATTTAGGAAGATGGAAGTGTCTTCAGTACTCATTGGGAAGTTAGGGTTTGGTGGGAAAGATTTGCATTCAATTTCTGGACATGTTCAGTTAAAGATGTCTTCAGGCTGTTGGAGATGTAAGTCTGGAGGTCAGCAAGGAGGTTAGGTCTGGGGAAGTAGATTTGAGAATCATTAGCACACAAGTAATTGTATCCATGAGAACTCATGGGATCACCAAGGAAAATAATCGAGGAGAAGAGAAGAGAGCCAAGGAGAAGGCCCTGTGGGATACCCAGTTAGTGGGTATGACCTCAATGAAGATCTAGTGGATATTGGGAAGAAGCGGTCTGACAGGGAGGAGAACCAGTAGAGTCAAATACTGAAAACCTACAAAGAAGAAAATAACAAGAGAAGGGTAATCAACAGTATCAAAGGCTGCATACAGGTCAAGAAGAAAGAGGACTGAGAAAAGGTCATTCAATTTGGTAATTAAGAGATCACCAGTAACTGAAGAGAGCAATTTTGGTTGAATTTTGAGGTTGGAAGCCAGACTATAGAATTTTTAAAAGAATGAGTGAAAAGGAAGTGGAAGCACCTTTTATAGCAGCCTTCTCAAGGAGTTTAATCACAAAAGGCAGGAGGAATATGAGATGATAGTGGGAATGAAAGGATCAACTGAGGATTTTTTGAGGATGGGGTGTGAACATGTAGGCAATAGAGAAGCAGCTACTGGATGGGGAGAGATTGAGGATAAGTGAGGGAATGGGTATGATACAGAGAACAATCTGCTGGAGGAGATAGGATGGAATGAGATCACTTCTGCATGTGGAGCAGTTGGCAAAGGGAAGCAGCACATCTTTATGTGAGGTAGGAGAGAATGAGGGGATGCTGGCAGAAGGCATTTGGGTAGTATTAGATAAGGAAGAAGGAAGAAGAGAGGGTTCTTGATAAATGGCCTCATTAAAATATGAAGCAAGGTTCTCTGAAGGGGTGGGGAGCCATGGAAGAAACGAAATGGCAAGAAATGAAAAGGTTTGGAACAGCTACTCTAAGAAGTGATATAATGAGCATTTATTAACCTCCTATTATGTGCCAGGTACTGTGCCAAACATGCAAAGAAATCAGAAACATACAGATGCATACATATACACATACATTTGGGCCATCTAAATCCAAAGCACTTTTGGGGGGATGAAAGTAGAGAAAAGGCAAACAATTCACATTATAGCCAGTTACTATTTTTTTTAAATTTCAGAATGAACAAAGGTAAAAATGCATTTTAAATTAGTTAAAGAATAGGATCTAAAACCCTACATATAAGCTCTGGCACCTAGGAGGGAAAGTTATGATTTTTTAGTCCAAAAATGTTTGATAACTATTGACTAAATACGAAACATAGCTCACCCACCATGATTCATTTTCATAGAAATCTTTTCTTTTGAGGATCTACCACAATAATGATTGTTCTTGTTGCTTCAAGGCAACCTATCCACATTACCCAGTCATCAGAAACTTAAAACATATTTAGATGATCAATGAAGTATCAGTTGCACCAGTGTTCCTGAACAAAGTTATTGCAAATGTAAACCATCTGGTCTGCTGGAAAGATAGTTTTGTGTTTATTTAAATTAATATGTACCTGATTTTTTTCTCTGTTTAGAATTGTCTAAACCAAATTCTGTCATTGCGGTAGGTTTCCTGTTGAGAGAAACTCTTAGCTTAAAAATTGTTTAAGATGCTAAATATGGAAATTGTGCCCTTAATTACCTTATTCTTAAGGAGATACTCATATTTGCTTTCAATCTCTCACTCGAAATAGGATTCAGGACACTAGAGAAAGATTTTCTAGTACTTCCCTGTTATTTCTTTCTAATCTTTTTTGATAGGGATCAGAGAGTAGTGGTACAAGAACAACTACTATCTGCTATTATTCTTATACATTTAATGTTGCATAGACTATTATACAGGTAGACAAAATGTCTGCTCTTTTGTAATTGAATAATGATATTGAGAGACAAGCTCATCATCTATAAATTTACCAAAACTTCTCTTTGATAGCTCTGGTAGTATACAGGACAATAGAAATGGCTCATTTTTGTCTATTATTTTACCTTCCGCTGAGTTTCTGTGTTTCAAAAACTTTTCATTCCTTGGAGTTTGGAAAACAAAGGTATTTGATATCGTAGCATCTATCAAAATATTATTCTTCAATTTTTAGGGATCAACATTCCCTAAATAGTCTGGGCTGTTATAGGTACCAGTTATGTTTATAGTGAAGTGATACTTCTATTAAAGTTGATTGGTTGAATTTTCAAATTGTATTTACATTATTTTTGTTTCTCTTTATAAAGAATATTGGGCTTCCACTGCAATAGTTGAGCTTCATGATTGTGTCTGTCTAGGTATCCAGTAGATGTTGTCTTTTTTCTAGCCTGAAAATGATAATACAGTTTCTGTCACTTCTTGGTATGATTTGAATTGATTAACAAGTCTAGACTGCTTATGGATGAGTTTTTGGTAATCTCTGATTCTGAACTGCTATGGTAAATCCCTCATGTGACTCTAATGTTCATTCATTTTTTGTTGATGCATGATTGAACTTAGATTATTGTCATTCACTGAATGGAATATCCTTCTTCATTCTTGACTGGATCATGGGCTCTGTCCTCACATAAACTGCTTTTAGTTACATTTGACATATCCAGTGGTGGTACATTTCCTTAGTCTTTGCAATTGCTTTGTGAAATGAGGTCTATCCATTACTTTAAAAATCTGTAAATTTTTAATCTGCTTATTGTATATTCTGACTTCCAACAATCTTCTTTCTCCTTTGGGAGAAAGAAATGTTAATGTTCCTATAGCTGACTTGGGGGCAAAGAACCCTGCATTTCATTAACATTGTATAGAATTTTGTTTGGACACTCAGATTCATTGTTGTCCTTCTGATTGCTGAAGATATGCATTACGACTGATTCTGTATGATTGTTAATTGAATGTCTGACTTTAGGATGCCATTTAGTCCCTAGGCATAGGTGGAAACTTCATGATCACCTGTGGATCTTATAGGGGAGATTGCTGATTAAGTCTAAGTTAGATTTGTCACATCTAAACTCCTAGCTTTTGAGTTTGTGGGATTTTTTTGGAGGTTTCAGTGGTTCTTCTACATACACTAGTTTTTTTCCCACTAATATGTCCATGTATATCACACAGTTGCATATGTGGCTGAGTGTAATTAGCCAGAGGGAAAACTTGCAAGTATAGCCGTTATGATTCAGCAAGTGAGCAAACATTTTTTGAGAAAATCGTGGAGGAATTAAAAAATTTGATTCACAACCAATTTTGGGTATATCGTCATATGCTTTTCTCATGTGAATATATTTTCTATCAGTCCCTCTTAGTTCTTGAAAGAATGGAGTGAATCCTAAGGCCTCCAAATTAATATTCCATAAGGAAGAAATCATACAATTATGTTCAGTAGTCACAATTTGAGCCAGTAGTAGAATCGGTTTCCTTGTATTAAACTGGAATATTGAAACTATCTCTAGTGTGTGGCTTTGCTTTGATTGTATTTTTCAAAAGAACCTTTTTGTTATTCCTTTAAAAAGATTTTGAAATTATATTCCAAATGCAGCCCAGAGCTTATGGTATTTCTTTCTAAGTATAAACTTTAAAATGCATAGTAATTCTCTAAGAAGTCAAGGGGTATACTCTCCTTTCAAAACTGTTTCTATGTCAGTCTTCTCACACTGACAGATGTATAATCCCCGGTTGATGTTCAGAGAAACCATTGCTGTGGTGAGCTCAAATGAAATGTGTACCTCCTGTATTATCAGTTACAGTGGACAGGCAGGCTCTGACAGTCCACTGGACAGGAGTCTTGATGTCAAATGTTCCCATTACAACAGAGGTGATTTGATGTGCCATCTGTTTAAGTACAACACATATTTGTCCTTAAATCTCGCCACTGTTGAAAGGGATTTTGAGGAACTGGGAATATGGTAGGGGAGAGCTACCTTAATGTTCAAATACTGGGAATATGGTAGGGGAGAGCTACCTTAATGTTCAAATACTGGGAATATGGTAGGGGAGAGCTATCTTTATAGACAAATACTTTATCTTATGCTGTTATCATCTTTTTGTTGAGCTTGTCTTCTGAAGTGGAAAATTTATTTCTCATGTGTCAGAATTAGGAGAGTAAACATAACAATTTAAAAAACACCTACATCCCCATTTTTAAACATCTTTAAAACAATGTAGTTCTGCAATAGGAAGAGGAGAAATTCTGACAAAAGCACTCTGAGTAATTGCTCTTGATTTTTTGATGATGCTATTTGAAAAGTTTGTTATTTATTCTTTTTTTTGGTAGAGAGGAACTTGTTTCTGTTTTCTTTGCGGGAGGGACAAGAAGATGGAGGACAAATTGGAGTTCTTTTGTAGGATTTGCACAAAGGAATATCAGTTGGGAGTGATCTTTTGGTTTACTTCATGTAACTAAGGCAACTGTGATTAATACCAAGCTAGAAAATATAGCCTAATTTCTGGATACAAAGGCCTTGCCTATTACCATACAAAGACTGTCTAGCCAGCACAGAGTGTAGATCTGGCAATTATCCAGTTTATTTGCACACTGTAGCTAGAAAAATGGGATAATTTGGGCCCTGATGTAATTTTTTTTTTCCTTGGAGTTTTAATTTGCTGAATGTTGGCCAAAAGTGGATAATTAACATTCAGGGTAGAGTAGAATGTAATAAAGTCTTATGGTAGTTTTATTCTGAATTCTGCTTCTCCCTTTCTATATTTGATCATGAAATTATTGATTTAACCTGACTGCCATGTGAAGAGATTTTTGTCTACTTTATTATTATGTCATTTATTTTTCAATGTAACTACATCCTTCTGAATTATGAGTATTCCCATTTTGTCTGTTACAAATCCAGGAAAGAAATGGCTGGATTTTCCCTGAGGAAATAGGTGATGGTTTTGAAAATGCACCTCCCCACCCAAATATCCTATTGATTTAATATCTAATATATCTAATAGCTTATTTTTAATATCTTGGGATTTAGAAGCTGGTCATACTTTTAGGTGAGACAATTAATGATGTTATGCCCAAGTCTTGCTAGTTTCTCTGGCATGACATAATGCTTGATTTGGAGCCAATGAAATCGATGTGTTTTCAGTCTTCCAGAATGACCTTGCTTTCTTGTGCTGTACTCTGAATGAAAAGATGTAGTTTCTAACTGAGTCAATTAGGTTGTTGTTCAGTCATGTTAGTTGTGTCTGACTCTTTGTGACCCATTTGGAGTTTTCTTGGCAAAGACAATAGAGTTGTTTGCCATTCCCTTCTCCTGCTCATTTTACAGATGAGGAAACTGAGGCAAACAGTGTGGCGTGATTTATCTAGGATCCCACAGCCAGGAAGTGTCTGAGGTCACATTTGAACTCAGGAAGACAAGGCTTCCTGACTCCAGGCCAGTACTCTCTGTATTATGGCGCCATCTAGCAGCCCTAAGTTAACCTTAGACAAGTGATTTTCTTGGGCCTTAATTTTCTTTTCAAAAAATAAAGAAGGTTGGTTTAAAGGCTCTGTGAGGTGCCTTCTTCCTCTATGATTTTATGACCTATTTTAGAGTGTTAACCCAACACAGCAAAAACTTTAAATAAAATAGGTCATAGAATCATAGAGGAAGAAGGCACGTTGGAGTGTCTTTAGACCTACAATTCTATGTGGCAATAACTATACATATATTCGATTTCTTAAGTATTCTAGCATAATTATCATGTAGTGGATATCCTGCCATTTAGGGGAGAGGTAGGGAGTAGGGGGGAAAAATTTGTAAAAGAAAGCTTTGTAAGGGTTAATATTTAGGAATTACCCATACATATGTTTTGCAAATAAAAAATATTAAAAAAAAAAAGACCTACGATTCTTACCCCGAGAGTTGATAGATACCTTTCACAGGGTCTACGGTCTATGAACTTGATTGGGGAAAAAATGCCCGTTTGTTTCACTGACGTCTAGCTGAAATTTAGCATTTCCTTCAGTTATTTAAAAGCATGATTCTGAGGAAGGTTCCATAGGCTTCTTCAGGCCACCAAAGGAGTCTGTGACATTAAAGGTCAAGAAGCCCCACTTTAGTCAAATCACCTCATTTTTAAGAAGCAAGCTGAGGCCTAAGGCCCCCAAACCACTTGCCTAAGAGTTATGGCAGCTAAGGTACTTAGGAGCAAAGCCAGGGCTGGAGCCTTGGTCTTTTCATTTCAAGTCCAGTAGACACAAAACCTTTGTGTATATTCTCATTAGTTGCAGTCACAGATGCCACTTAGGAGACACAAGGGAAAAGCCTTGTTGGCAGAGGGCTCTTCCCTCTCTAATGAGGCTACACACACATTTCCTGGTCCTGAAAATAAGTGACTCTAGCATTTTGTTCCAAAGTTATAACAATACAAAAGGCCTCAATCTTGCCTTTGATTACAGAGGAGTCAGCCAGTCTTATTCTCCCAGTGCTGTACCTCAGACAGCTCTAGCAACCAGGGCGTGACTTTTCAATTATGCAAATACATAATATTTACTACATGCACATTTGTGTTCAAGCAAGTGGAACCTTGGCTATCAAAGCAGGTATTTTATAAAGAATCAAGAATACTCAATAGAAAACCTCACTGAGTGTGATTTGTTTAAAAATAAAGCATGATCTGAAAATCCTTGTCACTCAAGATAGGCTTTGTAATTCTTTTCTTTTCTAAGTAGCATATGTTGAAAATTTATTTGGAGAAAATACATTTCGAGGCTGTTAAGTAGTAGGAATGAAAGAATGAATGCACCAAGTGCAAATGCAAAAATGAAACAGTCCCTGCCCTTAAGAAACTTATGTTCTGATGAGGGGAGACAACACATACAGGGCAGTCAAGATCAGGGAGGAGGATCGTGTTCTGGGAAGTTACAGAGATAGTGAGTGGATAGTGAGGAGACAGCTACCTTACATTAAGAATTGTAGTATTACTTTGATCATACTTTCTAGAGCAAGAGGGGAAAATATATGTTGGGGGAAGGGGGCACTGAGTCCGCTGCAAGTCAGAAAGTTGCCTGGATAAAAAAGCATTTGGGGGTCAGAACCCGGCTGGACATTTCACATATCATAATAGCCTTACCCAGAGGAGGAGTTCCAAAGCAGCTTCAGGACATGGTCTCTGAAAGGTCCTGGGGTAGGATGCTGTATTTAATGGAATTTACAATGCTCTTTTTTTCTTGGTCACATTTTTAATGATCATGGCTATTTAAAAAAGAGTAAAATGTTTTACATCATGTGACCAACAAGATGGCTACCAAGAACCCATAAAAGGTAAAAACTCCATGAACTAATTCCTTATTCACATTCACTCAGCATACCCTTCCACCCTGTGGATTAATCAGGTTGAAAAAAGAATGCAGCCATTTTGAATTGCCTAGCATGGGAAGAATCTAAGACTCTTTGAAATACAGCCCCCACAGAAACCACCATCAGAGGGGAGGGAATCAGAAAATGAGCAATAAGGGAAAATAAGGAAAACAGCATTGAAATTACCAAACATCTCAGGAAGAAGAAAATGCCAAAACCTGGAGCAGACAAGCCAGTAGGGAAAATATTAACAGCAAAAAAAAAATTGCTCTCCAGATCTAATAAAAGAGTTCAGGAAGCAATGAATACTACAAAATAAAGGCAAATTCAATACCTTATAAGGTAGAGGACCCTATGGTTTTGAGGAGAGTTTGTAATCTCAACTTGCTGTTTCATAGTGTCTTAAAAAGAGGAATAAGAATTGTGAGATGAGATTTTATGGCCTGCACAGCAAAAATAATTAAGAAAATAGAAAAACTTAAATCCGTGGTGGCAAGCCTAGGCAAGGAAACAAAAGCAAGAACAACTGATTGGGAATACCAATAAATGGAAGTGAAAGACAGTGTGGAAGAAAAGGAACAAAAAGCATTAACAGTAAGAGAAAACACATTCTCTCTACAAATAAAACATATTGATCTTGAGGATAGGATGTATAAAGACACCTTAAGAATTGTAGATTTCCCAGAAGAATACTACCAGTTAAAAATATGAACCCCTTATTGCAAGAAATAATACAAGAATAGTTCCCAGAGACAGTAATGTATTATTGATTCAGTTGTGAATTAGTTTAATTGTTCTGGAGAACAATCCACAATTATGCCAATAGGACATCAAAACTGTGTATACCTATTGTCTTAACAATACCACTACTAGAGCTTCATCTCAAAGAGATCAAAGAAAAGAAGAAAGGATCTATTGTATAAAAATATTTATAACACCTCTTTTTGTGGTGGAAAGTAATTGGAAATTAAAGGGATGCCCATAAATCAGGAAATGGTTGAACAAGTTGTTGTAAGTGACTGTGATGGAATACTATTGTGCTATAAGAAATGAAAAACAGGAGGGTTTCAGAAAAAACCTGGGAAGAATTATATGAATTCATGCAAAGTGAAGTGAGCAGAATTAGAAGCATAGTAACAGCAATATTGTAAGGATGATCAACTATGAAAGACTTAGCTACTCTGATCAAGGCAGTGATCCAAGATAATTCCAAAGGACCCATAGTAAAAAATGCTATCCACCCCCAGAGAGGGAACTAATGAATTCTGAGTACAGATTGAAGCGTACTTTTTAAACTTTATTTTTCTTTTATTTGAAACTTTATTTATATGTTTTCTTTTGCAACATGGCTAATAGGGAAATATATTTTGCATAACTTTACATATTTATCGCATACCATATTGCTTGCCCTCTCAATGATAGACTGAGGAGTGGGAAAAAAGAATTTTTAACTGAATATTTTTTTAAAAATAAATGTTAAAAATTGTACATGTAATTAGGAAATATTTAATGAACTAAATGAAATCTATTTTAAGGGAATACTTCTTAGAAATTCTGAACACAGAAAACAATGTGTCAATCAAAAGAATTGATATATTGCCTCCAAGATGAAATCCATGGTTGCAAATTCCAAGACACAAAGTCATCAAATGTAACAATTCCACTGAGAAAGGACAAATTCTGCAAGTGACTGAAAGAAAGAACTTCATATTCAAAGGAAAAGAAATTTAAATAACACAAGACATTCCCCCCCAAAATAAAGAAGGGATGGAATAATATGTTCTGAAGAGCAACGGAGCTCAAGATTTTAGAGCTCCTGTCCTGCAAACTTAAGCTTAATTATAAATGAAAAGGATGGGTGTTCAATAATAGAGTCATTCTACAAAACACATAAAAATAAAAACTAAAGACAACAACGGTAGCAAAATAACAAGAGGGAGAGCAATAAGAGGTTTCTTTCTAAATGTGCACAAGGAGATAATGTTATAATCAGAAGTCAAACAGAATTGATAGCAGAGAAATAGGCCTGAGTTAATGTGAACTAAACCTCTTAACATTCTGCCTATAGATTAATCAACAATTTTGTGGGACTAAATTACAAATGGGAGAGTACAAAAAATAGATGGGGAAGGAAGATGATAGAAGGGAATGGGTGATTTACCCTAATCAAGTCAAAGACTAACAGTTAAAGGAAAATACTCCTGTGGTCTCTCAGGAAGGAAGAACGCCTATAGGAGAATGGTCAAGGAGACAAAGGGTGAGATTTTAAAAGGATGAATAGGAAAAGGAAAAAAGTGAGGAAACTTTATTTCAGTGGTGAGAGGGGGTGCCAGTGATGAATGCCTTTTGAGTAAAGAGAAAAATTCTAGAAAGGAAGATGGGGACTTTTCCATGGATATTAAATGCAAGGATCTGGTACTTAAAAAAGACCACTTCTCTTGCCTCAAGAAAAGAAGAATTAGATCCCTTAGAGGCAACTGACTTCCAGAGTGAGTAAGAGAGCACAGACCCAGGGAAGAGATTTCAGGGCAACTGAGGGAGAAATGACTAAGGGGAGGGCAAAGGTAAATAATGAGGTACATAATCAGGGTCATTAGAAGAATACTACCATGGGGCAATACTTTCTTTAGGAATTAGTATTTTTCTAAGAATGAGGTAGAATAGAAAAAATAGGAACTAGAAAGGAGCTACTACAAGGCAATAATAGAAACTATTTAGAAAGAATAACTTAAAGTAAGCAGTTCTAAATCTATGATTTTAGAATTAGTTCTCCAAGGATATGGCTTCTCATTATAAAACGTGAAACTCTGAAATAAGCATCTTGGCATGGGTTGGGGTTCAGGTCATACTAGAAGACTATTGTTGCTCTACCCATCTCTAAGATGATATAATTAGAAGTCATCATATGATATTTTTGTCTCAAGCAAGGGTCTTAAAAAAGACCCTTCCTAAAGTGTATTTAACTCATAAGGTACATTGTGGCCATTTTTCTATGATGAAAGGTTACAGTGCATCTCAAAAAAACTGTCATGTGGATACTTTAAAAATATCTCTACTGTGCCTTGATTTCTTGCAATTCTAAAATTTTGTAGGAAAAAAATCAAATGACTAGATGTTTTCAATAAAAGTATCATGCCTAACTTTTCCATTATTGCTTGAGCTTTTAGGAAATTTCTAGGACAGAATTTATGTTCTCATGTAGGAATTCATGGACACATTAAAATTGGAACATGTGTTTTTATTGGCTCTGAATGTGTTTTGTTTTATTTTATTTCATTTTATTTTGCAAGTTTTATTCAACCATGGTTCCCTCCAATCTGCTGAAATGCCATTGAGCTTAATCCAAAACAAGTGTTGTTCCGTTATTGTGCAAACATCTTTTATTTGTTTATTGCAATATTGAAGGGAGTTGGCTTGTGTAGAATTAACTACCCACATATCCTAATTATTTCTTCTCTTGCTTTTTCTTTGGGGGATGTATATCAAGTCGACATATGATGGGCTGCATGTAATCACAGGAACTACTAAAAATGTAAACTTTTGGAGTTTGGGAGCTTTCCTGGTGTTTGTTTTCATATGTAATTGGCTGAGCTCTGGCATTTTACTTTCTGTCTTTGGAGATTTAATGTGGGTGGACGGATTTTCTTCTCTTTAACTTCCTTTAATTTAACTTTGTTATCTTAAAGGTACCCAAAGGCCAAGGAAATGACTACAATTTTAAAATGTTTATTAGCAATTGAATTTCAAAGAAATCTTGTTTCTAAAAAAAGAAATCCCACCGTATTTTCCAATTTAAATCCATATCTTGGTTTATTTATAATATCAGCAAAAAATTCACATAGAAAATATAATAATAACCACTTTCCTTTCAATTACTTTTTTTTTGGATTCATCAAGAAATATATAATCTTTTCCTCTCTGGCATGACTGCCGTGAGGGGGCAGCATAAACTTGTACAGGTTCTTGGATTTTCGTCCCATAACAAACTTTAGAGGCTGGGTCTACATAAATCGGGCTCTCAGATGTCGGCCTTCAAATATCTTAGCCTCACTCAATTGTCTCTTTCTGTTTCAGAAGGGCTTGTTTAACAGCAAGACAGGGACACAACCTGACTCTATAGGGACAGTCAAAGAGCATCAGTACTCTGTTCCAGAAAAGATCAAGCATATTGGGCTTGAAGGAGGAAAATTAAGCCTTTTTGGAGGACTGGACGTAGTGATAATTTGAATTGATTATCAGGTTTAGATCTCTTTAACATATTTTTTACATGAAATTTTTGTCTTCAACTGGAACATTTTAATGCTCTAAACATAAGTAATTTTTACCTTAGCTATATGTCAGAGCTGAGTCTTTTTCCCAGAAAAGTCATGTTCTGCAAATAACTAAGAATCTTGGCCACTGCCTTTACAAATGAGGAAACCAAATTAGCTTACTGAAGGTTAAATGCTTGAAGTGATTTATCCTATGTCTTAATTATGTCTTATTATGTCTACTAAAGGTTGTATGCTTGAAGTTATTTATCCTATGTCTTATTTATGCTTCATTTATCCTGTGTCTATGGTTTTACTATGCAATGCAACTGGACAAAGAAACAATATCAGTAAAATGAAGTTATGTTGCTTCTTAGGGTTTCTATCTCTTAGTGAAGAAGTTCACTAAGTGAACTTCATGAGGAAGGGAACCAGACATTCCAGACAGAGAAATAGCATGACCCTAAAGGTATGGAGGCAAGCATGGACATGGAATACACAAGCAATACCCAAGTAGTGAGCTCCCAGCTAAAACTAAGTGGAATCATTGAAAACAAAGGATTTTCCGTCTTTGGTACTCATGGTCCTTAAGATCATGAAGACATTGAACATCTTTGAGCACAGGGGATGGTGGGAAATGAATTTGTTTATTTTTAGATCTACTAAATTGGGAAAAATTGAGAACTTTAATATTGTTCCCCTGTAACTATTTTATTCAAGATTGAAAAAAATGAAATGAGAAAGTTCTTAATGTTATACAAAAAGATGAAGAGACTAACATAACTAATCACTTTTGTACACAGATATTAATTAATATGACCCAAGCAAATATTTATTCCTTACAAATTTGAGAGTTCACACATATTTTATTGTACTTAAGAGGTCTTTTGGGGAAATTTTAGTTTCTTTTTGATTATTTTAGTCACTAAAAACTATGTGAAAATCAAATTATACTATTTTATTTCATACAGTTTTCTTAATTCTGGAGAAAGATAGCATTTTCTGTTTTAGTCTATTTTGAAGCTAAGTCGTTGATTGTTCTTGTAAGGAATAATTTATAGTCACCAGATTGGTGGTTTCTCTTGGCTGAAAGTTTAGGCAAATGCCCAAAGGCAAACCAGATGTTTATTTCATGGTATAGGAACCAAAAAATACTTGTCCCCTTTCCATGTTCAATTCTAAGTATGAAGCATGTGTAATATAATTCTACTGGACTCTTTGAATAGCATCTTTATTGATCTCATTGCTTCTAGAAGTTAATCCTTTATAACACTACTAGATTTAATCTTCTGAGAGTATGACTTTTATTATATCTCTCCCGGTTCAAAAATTTTCAGTGGTTCTCTATTACTAATACTTTTAGATTTCCATTCAAGACCTTCCACAAATAGTACTCACTCTGCCCTTCTACTAGTCTTATCTCTCCTTATTCCCTAGAAGTTTGGATTACATGTTATTTCTTAGGCACTTGATGCCATTTTCCATCTCTCTGCCTTTATATCTTTATCTCTTACTAGAATATCCATCTCCCTGTCTCCATCTGTTGAGATCCTTCAGGGTTCAACCCAAATGCTACCTTCTTCATTAAGTCTAGAAATGGTCTTGCCTTCTTTTGAACTCTTAAAGATCTTCATCCTTCTCTTAAGGCATTTGCTGTGGACTGCTTTGTCATGGGAATAGCTTACATCTCTGGAATCCTTGACAGCTTACAAAATTTTTCCTCACAATAACCTATGAAATAGGCAGTGTGAGTATTCTCATCTCAGTCTTATTCCTTGTTATTCCTAGATTATCCATTATTCCTTATTATCCCTATCCCTCAGCTCAGATGAATGAACTGAGCCTCAGAGGAGGCTTTCAGCTACAGTTGCTGTTCAGTCATGTCTAACTCTTCATGACCCCATGGACTGCAGCATTCCAAAACTGTCCATAGGGTTTATTTGTCAAAGATACTGAAGTGGTTTGCCATTTCCTTCTTCAGTGAGTAAAGGCAATGTGACTTAACCAATGTCATATTGACTTCTAAAATATCTGAGGCTGGATTTGAACTCCAGTTTTGATTCCAGGCTCAGTACTCTGAGCTTTTGCATTGTTCTTTAAGCTAGTAATTAGCAAACCGGAAACTTGAATCCACATCTTTTTTTTTTTTTTTTTTTTTTCCTGAGGCAGTTGGGATTAAGTGACTTTCCTAGGGTCAAACAGCTAGGCAGTATTAAGTGTCTGAGGCCAGATTTGAACTCAGGTCCTCCTGACTTTAGAGCTGGTGCTCTATCTACTGAGTCACCTAGCTACTCCTGAATCCACATCTCTTTACTGGAAATATGATGCTTTTCCATTATATCTTAGCTACTTTTTCCTTGAGGGTTGGTGCTATATTTCTTCATCTTTCTCCATATCTCTTGAATATCACAGAGTCTTGAAGATAGAGCATACTGGTCAGGAGTCAGGAGAGCAAGTCACGTGACTTTTGGTAGCCTTACCTTGCCTAAAGTGAGGTTCATTGCACTTCTAATATTCATCCCATATGCATGATATAAAGGATATATGCTCATAGATACTAAAATGCTTTGATACTACAAAAGGGTACATGTAAGTTTTGCCCCCATTCTAAATAGTAAGCATTCTTGGAACTGGAAGTTATGGTGAAGGAAAGACAAATCTATTGTTGGGCCAGTTTTGCCCATCTGAGCAGAGCTTGCATGTCCCACCTTGCCTAGTAAAGCCAGCTCTCAAGTGGTATTGCAGCTCAGTGGTAAAGTAATTGTTATGTGTCCTTCCTTCTTGAAGAGAACTATGCTATCAGGAGGGGGATGCCATGACATGCAAGTGAATTGGATTGAAGTGAGGGAGGGCTGGGCTAAGCCACCCATCTCACTTTCTCCTCTGGAGCCATCTGGGGCCAGTGGCCAGACAGATCAGGCTCCATGGAGACACAGTCCCAGAAGCAGTAAGTAATTCTAGTACTGGATAATCCCTACCTACTAAAAGAAGGCTAAGGCTTATGCTTCTATTCATCTTTTGGCCCTAGAACCACCCTAGGCCCTGCTCAGTCTCTGAGATTGGAAAGGTCCCATGGAGAGGCTAGTTTATTGGGGTGTTAGCATTGCTTTGCAGAGGCTGTAACAGCCCAACGTTCAAAAACACTGAGATTTCTTTTCATTTTCATCAGTGTTTGTGAGTTGCTAGAAAAAAGGAAGCAAAGTCCTGTTGGTCCATTTGCTTATCTCTTTGTAAAAGTTTGGAAGCACTTTGGTCTTATGCAGGTTTCTAGAGTTGGCTGGAAACACAAAGACCTGTTTCATCCAGAAATAACCCCAGTCACTAGCTTGTATATATTTTGTGCTTATTATTTATAATTTCGACGAGTGGAAAATGGCTTTGGACTCTAAATGTACGTGTAGTTTTGACATAAACATCACTGTCCTCAAAAGATGGAAAGAACATTAATTTGGTGAGGAAATTACCTTTGATTATTAGCTGAATGGATGTTCAGTTCAGAAGCGTAAATGTAGGTACTAATGAGAGTTCTGCTATAGCTAGATAGGTGGGATTGTTGTCATTAGAGATCAATATGTATTTTGTTTGCATTGTTCCTTTGCACTATGAATCAGTTACAAAATATTACACCACATAAAAACCGTCTAGCATGTGGTTGATTTTTATGGAAATTCTTGGAATTCGGGTTAAAAACAAATATAATTTGATACTAAAAGGACTAGAGACCTTTCAGTTATATTTGAAGCAAAATCTCTCCAGGCATTACATTAGTACAAACTCTTAATGTAAGAGATGGGCTAAATATTTAAGTTGGACTTTTGAAATTTAAAAAAAAAACTTATAATCTGACCAATACCTAATTTGTAAAATTAGGAAAGGCATTTTCTATATTTAAAATGTGTGTACCTCAATTATTTAGACATCCTGGGCAGCCGTTTTTAAGCCCCTGACTTTTTTCCCCTGTTCTGATTTTAGGTCAGAAGAAGGTGAAATAGTTTGAGAATATATCCTTGACTAGATATTCTTTCCACTGAACTCCCCTTAATGCTTTAGAGGAAAAAAGTGCTGAGAGTGTTTTGCAATAGTGTTCTTGGGTTTTTTTTTTTTTGGTTTCTGGCAATGGACAGAAAAGAAAATTGATCAGTGATAGAATAAGGACATAGAATTTAGGATCTGAGAGCTGAAAGGGAGGGACCCTAGAGATTATTAGGCAAACCTCATACAGAGTTGATCACACTGTTGATTAATTTAGGGCACAGACTACTTATGATTACATTTTCAAGTTTTCCTGATATTAGTAAAATAATACATTGTTCTTTCTTAAAGTATGGAACTCTGACATCAAAAACCCAGTTAAGAAATAAAGATGTCAATTGCAGTGTCCCATAGGATTATTCACTTAACCAAAATGTTGAAATGGATAATTATTATCAGAAAATGAGCAAAATTCACCGGAAAACTTAAAAGATTTGTCTATATTTTCTACATAAGGTGTTGTTCCTTGTAGTAAATGAACTTACACTAGGAATTCTCATGGACTTTTTTCTTGGGAAGAAATTTCTCTGATAGTATTTGATTTTATTAGATTTGACCTATAATTATTGTAGGATGCCATTTCTTTTATTTCCCTTTTTTCTTTTAGAGAAATTTATTGACCCTCAACTAATACATTAGTTCTGTATATATACATGTATATTCATATGTAAAAATATTAGCAACATTTGTCATCATAGTATTCCCAGAACAAGGAAATTGGAAGTGTGTGTATATAATATCAAACCTGTTTTCTTTTTTGTGGACTCTATTTGCCCTGGTATGGAAGAATGCAATCCAGAGGTTGTAAGAAGCCATGGTCAAAGTTAAAAAAAATGGAAAGAACATGGACCTGTCTGCTGTTACCCTGGGCAGTCAGGCCCTCAACACTGAGGTGATGTGCCTTTCAGTACACTTAAACTCTAGGTATCCTTGACAGTAGCAAATAAGTATATTATTTGGGGCTATAATTTAATCAAATAGACTTCCTAATCCAGTATTTTATGTAAAAGCAGTCAAAGAAATATTGAATCTTGAGAATTTTTCCCCCTATGGCAGCTAATTTATTTTCTAAGTGTTTGTAAATGAGTTTTCTGATTTTGTATTCCTTTTCTCCAGATGTGGGAGCAGGAAGCAAAGCTGCATCTATTTGCACATGTGTGAACATTGTGAGAAATTTTCTTGCAAATAGATTGTCAGTCAGATATTGTCATGCTTGGTTTGGGTGTAATTTGCTTCTGATTTGCTTTCAGTTTTGAAATTTGATGACATTTGAAGGTTCTAGATCATCAGCAGAGGTTCTAAGTGTTTCAAGATGTGTTGGGGAAGACCGTATGAGTATCAGGATAATCATAAATCCTTGAGGTATAAATTTTATTGAAGAAAGGAAGGTAAATAATTAGTAATCCAGCCATTCCCTGACCATCTGCTTGTGTCAAAGAGCTTATCATTGTGCATTTTAGAAGGGTTGAGTTTAACTGTGAATTTGGAAATTAGGTAATATCTTTCATAGATTAATTTTATTTATCATAGTAAAAAAATTGTTCTATGAAGGAAACTGAAAAATGAAGTACCAGGATAGCAATGGGATGGTGCTAGGATAGGAAAATGTTTTTTCTAGTGAGAACTATAGATTTAGAGTTGGAAATAATTTTAGGGGCTGATGGAGTTGCACTAGGTGAGTAATAGAAAGCACGTACAACTTAGCTTCCCATGAAACTTTACCAACAAAAAAATTAGAAAGTGTAGGAAAACAAATTCTGATCTAGAAAGACATAAAAAATTGCAGTAAAAATCATTTTTCTAGCCCAGAGCAGCGTGGGAAGACAGAGTAGTCTACAGATACTGGGTATAAGGTCTGGCCAAAAGCATGCTGTTCTCAGAGATCAAAAGAAGACTGAGGCTGAGGACCAGAGCAGGAATAATGGGGGCAGAAAGAGATATCAGAGGATCCCTGAACTAATAGATTGTAGGTCAAATTAGATCAGATTACCAGTACTAAAAATGAAGAAAAGATGAATTCACAGCCAGTGAAGAAGAAATAAAAGCAATTATTAGGAGATATTCACCCAACTATATACCAATAATACTAACAATCTGAATGAAATGGATATTTACAAAAATATAAATTGGCCAAATTAACAAAATATAGAGAACTTAAATAGCTCCATCTTAGAAAAAAATTGGAACAAGCTATAAATTAACTCCCAAAGTAAAGAAAAAAAATAAAAATAAAACCAGAATCAGGTAGATTTACCAGTGAATTCTACCAAGTATTTAGGGAACAGTTACTTCTATTATGATATAAATTGTTTTTAAAAATAAAGAATTCTCTCTATGGTACATATATGGTCTTAATACTGAAAGCAAGGACAATCAGCATAGAGAAATAAACTATAGTCCAGTATCTGTTAATAAATATTGATTTAAAAATTTTTGAATAAAATAATAGCAACAGGAATATAGTAATATATCACAAATATACACTATGACTAGGCTATGCATTTTAAGAATGCAGGGCTGACTCAGTATTAGGAAGATTATAAATATAATTGGCTATATTATTAAGAAAATTACAAATATCACATAATGATTTGAATAGATACATCTATATGATAAAAATGACAATACTATCTAGTTTTCTTGTTCAATGCCATACCAATCATACTACCAAAGAGATGAAAGAGAGAAGAAAATCATGCATATGGACAAAAATCTTTAGAGCAGAGTTTTTTATGGTGGCAAAGAATTATAAATTAAAAGGGTTCCTCCTAATTGGGGGAATGACTGGCAAAGTTATGGCATATGGAAATCATGGAACACTATTGTACTTTAAAAAATAATGAGGGCAACAGTTTCAGATAAAACTGGGAAGACATAAAAATAATGCAAAGTGAAATGAACAGAACCAGGATAATTATTTATACAATGATAATGATAGGGTAAAGAAAATATATGTAAAAGACTTAGGGACTCCGATCAATGCAATGACCAAATACAATTCCAAAGGACTAATGCTGAAACATGCTATCTATCTCTACTCATATTTTCTCTGTTTTTGTATATAGATAATGTTATAATTTGTTTTGTTGAACTTTACATATTTGTAGCAGGCTTTATTTATTTTTACCTTCTCAGTAGATGAGAAGAGGGAAGGTGGAATGGAAAAAATTCAAAGCTAAAATAAAATTTTATTTAAAAAAATTTTTTGAAAGAAGCAAAAAAGAAATAACCTCAGTCGTCTAAACTCTCATTTGACAGATGAGGAAATTGAGACTCACAGAGGTTAAGGACGCATAAATATTGAATCACATAGCTGTGATATTATCCCAGGCCCTGTGACCCTAAATGTACCACTCCTAAAGTCTGAGCAATGGTGCAGATGTATATACTGGGTTCTGAAGGTCCCATTTTTGAAAGGACTCCTCTGTTAATCCTTTGTGAGTCATTTTCCATCTCTGGACTTCAATTTATTTCTCTGGAAAATTAGTTTGGACTAGATGAATCTCTAAGTTTCCTTCTAATTTGGAAAATGATCCCTCTTAGAATATGTGGTTTCCTTCTAGATAGTTTAGAATATTTAAAACATTCTTCCTGTGGTTTCCTTCCATTGGTTTTCCGACAACTTGGCAAAGGTATTTGGTTCCTAATTTGATTGAAGGTCCAAGTTTTTTTCTAGTTTTATTAACAGTTGACAAAAAGTCTTCCTATGCTTTAATTTCCTTTTTTTCCTAAAATGCTTTTTTCTCAGTTTTTGAATTTGGATGTTTAGTTTAAGAAATTTTGTCCATATTTTT
This sequence comes from Myrmecobius fasciatus, assembly GCA_023553655.1. NCBI lineage: Eukaryota > Metazoa > Chordata > Mammalia > Dasyuromorphia > Myrmecobiidae > Myrmecobius > Myrmecobius fasciatus. The sequence goes on along the minus strand of JAJPUD010008508.1, from coordinate 50,017 downwards.
TTCAAGGCATTGTTTTGTATAGAGTATGAAACAATTTTTGTGTCACTTGGTTTGTGATGAACGTCACAATTTAAATGCCTTACCAAACCATCTTATTTTTAGCAAAATAATTTTGGGTAGATGAATTGACTGTACATTCTCTTAAAGATTCAGAAACTAACCTTATAATGAGCTATGGAAGAATAAATTGCATTGTATTTTAATACTAAATTCTCATGAATGTTTTGCTACAAGAGATATATTAATGGCAAAGAGAAAACAGCTCTTTTAAAAAAGTACATAAATTTTTTAATAAGAGGATTTGTCAGTTGACCAAATGAAAACCATAAATCTTTCACAGGCTAATCTCCTCCAATCTTCAAACTGTGCAGCTAATACAAGGAAACAGAAAAACCACATAAGACTTCTTTCCTTGGTAAAAGTATGGAATGAAATAAAAAAGCTTCAAAGTGGTGGAGGGGTGGGGGGTGGGGGTGTGTTCTGGCATGCCTACAAATTGAGTCCTTTTTCCTTCTCAAGGAGAATTGACCTCATAGCTACATTTTAATTTAACGTGATGATAAATAATTTAGTGTAAGACAAGTCAAAGAAAAGGGACTCATTGTTTATAGTTGAGGTCAGGTAAACTCTCTAGAACTGAAAATAGTCTATTTCTTTCTTGACCACCTGTATCTAACTATTAGTTCTACCTTCTTAATGAAGTATGTACTGGAAAGTGAACATCAAAGAGACAGGATGGGGTAGTGGTAAGAACATTTAATTTGAAGTCACACATAAGCTATAATCCTACTTCCTTCAGTGTATAGCTATTCATTTCAGAGAAGTTCACTAAAATAATGCATGGCACAAGAATTAGAAGGGGGCCATAAAGATCACCTAGTTTAACTCCCTTCTCCCATCTTATAGATTAAGAAATGAACTTTGGAAAAAACTTGTTCAAAGCAGCAGTCATCAAAACCATTTGGTATTGGCTAAGAAATAGAGTAGTGAATCAGTGGAATAGATTAGATTCCAAGACAAAAATAGTCAGTGACTACAGTAATCTAGTGTTTGACAAACCCAAAGACCTCAGTTTTTGGGATAAAAACTCACTATTTGACAAAAACTGCTGAAAAAATTGGAAACTAGTATGGCAGAAATAGGCATTGACCTACACCTAACACTATATACCAAGATAATGTTAAAATGGGTTCATGATATAGGCACAAAGTGTGATATTTTAAGCAAATCAGAAGAACATAGGATAGTCTACCTCTCAGATCTGTGGAGAAGGTGGGAATTTGTGGCCAAAGAAAAACTGGGGTTCATTACTGAACACAAAATAGATAATTTTGATTATATTAAGTTTAAAAGGTTGTGTATAAATAAAACTAATACAGACAAGATTAGAAGGGAAGCAAACTGGAAAAACATTTTAACATTGAAAGGTTCTGATAAAGGCCTCATTTCTAAAGTATATCAAGAATCGACTCAAATTTATAAGAATTCAAGCCATTCTCCAATTGATAAATGGTCAAAGGATATGAACACACAGTTTTCAGATGAAGAAATTAAAACGATTTCTAGTCATACGAAAAGGTGCTCCAAATCACTATTGATCAGAGAAATGTAAATGAAGACAATTATGAGGTACCACTATACACCTCTCAGATTGGCTAAGATGACAGGAAAAGATAATGATGAATGTTGGAGGGGATGGGGGAAAAGTAGGACATTAATACCTTCTTGGTGGAGTTGTGAACTGATCCAACCATTGTGGAGAGCAATTTGGAACTATGCACAAAGGGCTATCAAAATATGCATACCCTGTGATCCAGCAGTGTTTCTCCTGGGCATATATCCCAAAGAGATCATAAAGGAGGGAAAGGGCCCCACATGTGCAAGAATGTTTGTGGCAGCCCTTTCTGTAGTGGCTAGAAACTGGAAACTGAATGGATGCCCATCAATTGGAGAATGGCTGAATAAATTATGGTATATGAATGTTATGGAATATTATTGTTCTGTAAGAAACGACCAACAGGATGATTTCAGAGAGGCCTGGAGAGACTTGCATGAACTGATGCTGAATGAAATGAACAGAACCAGGAGATATTGTACATAGCAACAAGATTATATGATGATGCACTGATGGACGTGGCTCTTCAACAATGAGATGATTCAGACCAGTTCCAATAATCTTGTGATGAAGAGAGCCATCTACACCCAGAGAAAAGACTGTGGAAACTGAATGTGGATCACAACATAACATTCTCACTGTTTTTGTTGTTTTGCATTTTTTGATTTGATTTTTCTTGTGCAGCAAGATAATTGTATAAATATGTATGCATATATTAGATTTAACATATTTTACCATGTTTAACATATATTGGATTACTTAACCTCTAGGGGAGGGGTAGGGTGAAGGAGGGGAAATTGGAACACAAGATTTTGCATGGATTAATGTTGAAAAGTTATCCATGCCTATGTTTTGAAAATAAAAAGCTTTAATAAAAAAATTTTTAAAAAAGAAAAGAAAAAAAACTTGTCACAGTAGGCAATAGAATCAGGATTTAAATCTAGGCTTCATTTATTGAAGGCCTTGAATGCTGGAAGATACTAGGATGAGGAATTTATAAACATTAGAGAATCATAGAAGATTTTTTTAGTAGAGCAATGATATGATTGGAGTGATTTGTTCAAAAGATTACTTAAAAGAGTGATACACTGAGTTGGAGATACATTCCTAAGATCTGTCAAATGGGGATCATATCTGTCCCGTCCACCTCACAATGATACTGTCAGTAATATTATTTGTAAATTGTAAAGTACTCTAAATAGTTAATAGTACCTATTGTTATTGAGTTGTCTGCCAGCACCTAGGGTGTTATGCCACCAACTCATGCCCAATGGAAAAAACTGAAGAGAACAGGAAAAGCAAAATAAGGAACCCTCTGAAATGCCCTCTGTGGCTTTTAATCTGGAATAAACCATAGATTTGGAAAAAAAAAGTGTTGTTTTCTTGAATAAAATTGTATGGTTAGAAGTTGCACTAAGAACCCCAGGCACAATTATTTGTGTCAAAAGCGTTGAATGAAGCCGACCTCTTACAGCCTGACATCATCAGAGTGACCAGTTAGCTTAGAGGCGAAGGAAGGCACCCATGTCATGAGCCAAAGCCGGAAATATACTGTAGGAATCACTGAGCTAAGCATTTCCCTTCAAACTGTTGCCAAAGAAACTCACATTTGATTTTGCTTCTCTAGTTGTTGTTTTTGGTTCTTCCTCTGTTTCTAGTTAAGTAATTAGTTGTTACTATGGCCTTTTAGCATCCTTGAGAGAAAAGTTAAAGTTATCATTTTCAAATTAGAGAGTCCATTCTCAGTCGTAAAAACCTGTCTCTTTACATTTCAAGGGATATATTTTAGTGTCATTAAAAATCAGTAGTAATTTGGGATTCCTCTGGAGAAACTAGAAAATGTAAAAGACGATCTCTGTGAGTTCAGAGCTCATGTATAACTGAGTTTATTATGCTAATGGATTATAAATTCATCAACTAGACTATCAGTTCCTTGAAGTGAGAGATTTTCTTATTTATCTTTGCATTTCTCTGCCTGTTCATAGTTTCTTGTCCATATAAATAAAGGCTTGTCCTTAATTTCTGCATAATAAATACTTATTGACTTGAACAAGGCAGGGCTATGTTGTCTAGGTCAGGCCCAAAGACAGAATAGCATTGCCAAATGTCCATAGTAGGAACAAAGATGAGCAAATTCACATATTAAGGTCCTTTCTCTCTTCCCTTGAGGCATTGTTGTTGTTGCTTTAGGCAGCTCTGCTTAGATTAAAGCCATTGATACCCCTACATAAAGGAAAATAGTTTTTGAATTTCCAAAAGCATGTTTCAATTTCACACATGTTCCTCTGCACATTAGAAACCCAGAATCAATATTTTCATGTCCTGGAACTTGTCATCAAAGTCATAAGGTCTTCTCTCAACTAATAACTATCCTTCATGATAAAAGTTACCAGAGAACCTTAGTGGAGGAATTTGTGACCATCAGGATTTTAGTAGGCTATGCTGGCAGGACAAAAGTTTTGGCAGATTATATCAAGCTGGAAAGCCTGCATGTACAGTCTCTATGGCAAATACTTTGTCTAAAAGCCTAGCGTAGCATATTGGTCACAATGTAATGAAATTTTACTCAAACCAACTCTCTACCCTTTGAACCAGCAGGGTTTCTATTGGGCCTATATCCCAAAGAGATCTTAGAGGAGGGAAAGGGACCCACCTGGGCAAGAATGTTTGTGGCAGCCCTTTTTGTAGTGGCTAGAAACTGGAAACTGAAGGGATGCCCATCAATTGGAGAGTGGCTCAATAAATTATGGTATATGAATGTTATGGAATATTATTGCTCTGTAAGAAACGACCAGCAGGACGATTTCAGAGAGGCCTGGAGAGACTTGCATGAACTGACACTGAGCGAAACAAGCAGAACCAGATCATTATACACGGCAACAACAATATTACATGATGATCAATCCTGATGGATGTGGCTCTCCAACAGTGAAATGTTTCAAACCAGTTCCAATTATTTAGTGAAGAAAGCCATATACACCCAGAGAGAGGGATATGAAATGTGGACCACAACACAACATTTTCATGCTCTCTAATGATGTTTGCTTGCATTGTGTTTGCTTTCTCTGATTTTTTTTCTTGTAGATAGGGTTTTTCTTGCACAACTTGTCAAGTATCTTATCATTATTAACATGTAGTGGACTTCCTGCCATCTAGGGGAGGGGAGGAGACTGGGGGTAAAATTTGTAATGGAAAGCTTTGTAAAGATCAATACTGAGGAACTACCCATACATATGTTATACAAATAAAAAGCTTTAATAAAACAACTCTCTAAGAGTATCTAAAGTCATACGATTGCAGTCTGCATCAGTGAAGGGAATTAACCTCATCGATGAAATCACAGATCCATGAATTATTAAAGTACTATAAATAGCTAATTTATTACATAAAGTGTGTGTCATAGTGACACACTATGAATTAACTTTTTGCAATATACCGAGTTGACTGTCTCTTGTTCATGGCTGACAGTGAAGTAGAGTACCTAAGTTTTGCTTCTCTATCTCCCAACTACCAAGACTGTGGGTCATATGAGGTCTTGTAACTGAATGTGTGGTTTGTGAAATTGATTTATTAGCAGTAAATGTTTGGCTTATATTCGTATTTCATATTCTTATATACTTGTGGTCACATAAGAATTTCATGGGTAAAAAGGAGTCATGACTGGAAAATGTTTAAGGAACCCAGCTCTACAATTTGGAACTATGCCCAAAGGGCACCCTTTGATCCAGCAGTGTCTGTACTGGGCCTAGATCCCAAAGAGATCATCAAGGAGAGAAAGGGCCCCACATGTGCAAAAATGTTTGTGGCAGCCCTTTTTGTAGTGGCAAGAACCTGGAAATTGAAAGGATGCCCATCAATTGGAGAATGGCTGAATAAATTATGGTATATGAATGTTATGGAATATTATTGTTCTGTAAGAAACGGCCAGCAGGATGATTTCAGAGAGGCCTGGAGAGACTTGCATGAACTGACACTGAGCGAAACAAGCAGAACCAGATCATTATACACGGCAACAACAATAACATATGATGATCAATTCTGATAGACATGGCTCTTTTCAACAATGAGGTGATTCAGGCCAAATCCAATAAACTTGTGATGGAGAGAGCCATCTCCTTCTAGAGAGAGGACTACGGGCACTGAATGTGGGTCATAATATAGTATTTTCATCTTTTTTTGTTTTTGATGTTGTTTGCTTGTTTTTTTCTTCTGGAGTTGCTTTACCTTTAGGGGCCTCAGGATTTGAGGTCTGTTCTTCCCTCTCTCCATGAAAGTTGTCTATGGTGAGAGCTCTTTTTGGTTTTTTATTCATTTTTTTAAAGGTGTGAGGTCTGATTAAGGCAAAGGTGGGACAGCTGCTTTAATTTGCCCTGGGGCAGTTCTGCTGATTGAGTTATTTCAGGAACTGGGCAGTTCTGCTGATTGAATTATGTCAGGTGCTGGGCAGTTCTGCTTTAGTTCACCCTGGGGCAGTTCTGCTGATTGAATTATTTCTGGTGCTGACCAGTCCTGCTGATTGATTGATCGCCCTAGGGTGCTGTGTAATGGCAGCTAGGTCCGATGCTCATCAGGGGTTTAGTGGTTCACAATCTACCCCCACAAAAGGCAGACCCCCCCCAAACCACCTGCCCACAATCAGGACAGATTGGCCCAAGAGGCCCGCAGAAGACTCCCAGGTATGTGAAAAGCAGAACGCTCCCACTCCTGTTCTGACTCCTGTTCCAGCTCCCTGCTCCAGTTCCCTGCCCTGGTCTTCCTGTGCTGCAGTTTGGGTTCAGCAGACCACCCCCCTGCCCCATTAAAACAGACCTGTTTTGAGGTTCTTCCAGAGTATCTTCTTCTAGAATCCTGTTGTCCTCCAGATATTGTGGATTTTTTTGCTTCAAAATCAGTCTAGAGGCTTCATATGTTGTTGGTTTGAGGGAAGGTTAGAGGAGGTTACAGAGACTCCTGTCTGATCTCCACCACCATGGCTCCACCCCCGGAAGGAAGTCCAATTGCTTGTTTTTTTCTTTCTCATTTTTTCTCTTTTGATCAGATTTTTATCGTGCAGCATGATAAATGTGAAAATATAGTTTAGATGAATGGCACATGTTTAACCTATATTGGATTGCTTGCTATCCAGGGGAGGGGCTAAAAGGGGACGGAGGAAGAACAATTTGGAACACAAGGTTTTGCAAGAATGACTGTTAAAAACTATCTTTGCATGCATTTTGAAAAATAAAAAGTTACAATTATTAAAAAAAAAAACCAAGGTGGTCAAAAAATCCTGCTGTATCTTACCCTGTATCTGCTAATAACTGAAATTCTATCTCAGCCATTTGCATTTCTCAACCAGATCTCCAGCCTCTTGAGAAAAGAAAAGAGGCACCTCATAACTTAGGAGAGAAAGAGTCATTTCATCAAGTTTTCAGCCTGGTCTCTTGCTTTGGGAGAAGGAGACCAGTATTATTACTTATGTTTCCAGTTTTTGCTCCTGAGGGTTCTGAAAAGACTCTACCCTGAGGTCATAACTCTATTGATATTACAAATATTTTTGAAACTTGTCCTAATGATTAACAATTTCTCCTCTGGTCATACCCTACCCATTCCAGTGATTCCGAACCCCCTTGGTCATTATTCAAACCCTATTTCTTATCTTCCTCTAATTCTTTATTCATATTCATTTCAATACTTATCGTGTCATTCCCCAAAGTTACCCATCCATTCCACTCTGCCCTCTGCAATGCTTATTTTATTGGCAACAAACTTGCCTTTCATCTTAAATATTTTCTTTTCCATCTTCTGACTCTCACTGAGACTTGGCTCACTCCTTATGATGACACAGCCTCCCTGACAACATTTTCCAGAAGTGGCTGTACTTTCACTCATTCCCCCACAACTCACTGGTCAAAATGAAGGAGTTGGAAAACTTGCTCCTCATTGCTGTTTTCAAGTTCTTCTCCCACCACCATCATCCTTTGAGGTTCCAATGAGGTTTACTCAATCTATATTAACCACCCAACTAAAATTCTGGTAGCTATTGTTTACAGACCTCCAAGATATTTCCCTTCTTCTTGAGTTCAGAATCGGGCTCACAATTTTTCTCTCCTCCCCACCTCTTGTCCTATCATACTAGGGAATTTGAACATATATATATATATAGTGATACTTCTTCAAACACACACACACACACACACACACACACACACA
>JAJPUD010008508.1:0-41810 GCA_023553655.1 Myrmecobius fasciatus | reverse complement strand
TACTTCTTCAAATATCCCAACCTCCCAATCCGATGATCTACTCCTCTCTTCCACCTAAGCGATAGGCACATAGATAATCATATGTGCAATCACTAACAATGTACTATATTGTTCATAAACTCTGAAATTCCCTTATCTGATTACAATTTATTGCCATTCCACCCCTCCCTCCTCCTTTCTTTCTTTCTCTCTCTCTCCCTCCCTCCCCCTTTCTTTTAATACCTAATTTAACCTCAATATATCATATATTCCTCTCTGTCCTCTTTCCCTCATCCCTTTCGTGCAATGTAGAAAGAACACCTTTCTCCCATGTTGTAATATAGTTAAAAAAATTGATACGCATGTTGGTAAAGTTCTGTCCATATGTCCATTTTCCGCTTCTTTGCTGTTACCTTTACCATATTTCCACTCCTGTCTCCTTGTGTACATTTAGAAAGAAGTTTTTTATTGGTTACTCTTTTGTCACCCTGTTGCTGCCCTTGACTGCTACATTTATTTACTCCTCTTGCATGTATGTTTTGAGGGGCATTTGAGAATCAAATAATCTCTACAGTTCTGTTTTTCTTTCAAAAAGTGTTTCAAATTGTTCTTTATTGTTGAAAATTCTTTTTCATGTGTGGTTAAGCTCTGTTTTGCAGGGTACACTACCCTGAGCTGTACCTTGAGCATTTCCCAGTGGGTAGAGAAGAGTCTTGTGTTATCTGAAAGTCTTTTTCTTTGTATTTGCAAGTCTTTTCCCTAATTGTTTGTGGAACTTTTTGTTTCTGAATTGAATTGTTAAATTTAACCACTATCTATCTTGGATTTTTCAGGTTTTATTTTGTGGTGTTTTTTAAATTTTTTTTGAGGAAATGTGTGAATTCTTTCAATTGGAATTTCGTTTCTATGTTCAAAAGTTCTGGGTAGTTCTCTTCTATTATTTCCTTTATTAATGGTTGTCAAGGTTTTTTGCCCCACCATGTTCTTCTAGGAGACCTGTGATCCTTAGGGTTCCTCTCTGAAGCCTGTCTTTGAGATCAGTATGTTTTATTTGCATAGTGAGCATAATTTCTTTTAGCATTATTGTTTTTGTTTTTCTTCTTCTAGATTGTCCTTTGCTTCTTTGTATCTTCATTCCTAATATATTCTGTTTTCTCTTTTATTTGGCAAAACTAGCCATTGCAGAGTTCAGGATTTTTTTTATTCTCTCCATTCTTTTGCAGTTTAAGACATAAATTCTGCTGTCATGATTCTCATTTCTCCTTTGAACAACTCAGGGTTAGCATGTTATCATTCCATATTCTTCTCAAATTCCATAGAATCTTTTATCACATCAAGTATTGCATTATTTTCCTTCATTTTGCAATATTTATTCATAGTTGCTTGAACTTATTTCTGGGTCAAAAGGCCATATTCCTTCTGTTGCTTTCTTTTCTGGTTGATTTATCTGTTTCTATTCAAGGATTTTGAGGTTTCTTCTTCCTGAAATCTTTGGTAATTATATTCTTTTTCTCTTTTTATTTTCCCTTTCATTCACTTTCCAACTCTGTTCCTTCTGATTGTAGTTTCTTTGGAAGCTGAATATCAAAGCATCTTGGTCTCCTCCAACACTAGGCAGTTCATAAAAGCTGAGTCTCTGCCCTAAGTGACTTTTGGGTGGTCAGAAATTGGTGCATTTGGGTGCTGTATTCTTTTCCTCAAGTTTGCTATACTGTTCATTTTTCCTCCCCAACACATACACATATAGTATCTTCTCCTGGTAGCCTGTCCCATTCCTTCTGTTCCTTAGGTCTTTGACCTAGAACCATCTGTTAAAAACTTTTCATATGCTGGTGCTACAGGATTGTCTGCTCAGTTGATCTTGTGGCCTAGCTCTGGCTTTGTTGGTGATAGTGTTATCTGTCCAACACTGGCAGTTTAGAGCTTTGCAGAACTGATGCTACAAGGTTGTGACCCTCAGCAGATTTGTGGCCTCCTGACCTGCTGTCACAACCAGGGCAAATTTCTACAACCTGCAGCTTGAATCTATACTGCACTGGAAAGAGGAAAGGAGAATCAGAGTTTGGGGGTGGATTTTGTTGTAATACTGTGTCATGTCCTTGGGTCTGCTAGTACAGCCTTACCAGTGGTAGTGTGGGAAGTAGAGAGAGATGATGAGTGAGCTCATGGTTAGTCAGCTTAAGTTTATGGGTTTTGAATTCCAGATTTGTGAGAAGATGGAGACAGTTTATCTTTGTCATATAACTCCTGTTTTGGAGAGGTTTGGGAAGTTGTGAGGATCAGAAAAAATGTCTAGTCCTCCATCTTGCTATTCATGTGATCCAGAAGTTGGTGAAATTGTCTTTCGTTTCTAAATCAGATGTATTTATAAAAATATTCCCATCAGATTGTCTATGAAACCAAAATGCCTCCCAGAGGGAAAAATCAGAAACATGGAGAAGAATAAAAAAAGAAGAGGCAGAAGACACCCAGGATGAAGTGAAGATAGTGTGCTAGTAGAAAGTCATGACCTAGAAGTCCAGAGACCTGGGTTCTAATTCTAAGGCATTATCTCTTCCTCTTTCTGAGTTACTTTCTGAGGAGTTCCTAGGGTAAATGATTTCCTATGGATTTTCTACCTGTTCCAGTATTCTGATTGAAGTTCCAATATTTCCAGAGGTAGACCCACAATCTGAAAGCTTTTTCTCCCTGTGTTGAATTCCGTGTGATCTCTAATAGATTTCAGAAAGACAGAAGGAGAGAGGGAGAAAGGGAGAGAGAAAGAGAGAATGAATGAATGAATAAGGAGAAAGAAGAGGAGAAAAAGAAGGAAGAAGAGGAGAGAGAGACATATATTTAAAGCATGACTACTTCAAGTCCATTCTTCTTTAAATTGGTTTCCTTCATCTCCTCCTCATCCCACCCCCCAAAAAAGTAAGAAAATTAGGGTATTCCAACTGATCCATAGAATCATATACAGACAGAGAGCTGGAAGAGACCTCAGTGTCCAATCTGATCATTTTACCCTTTTATGAACAAAATACATGGTTTTACTATAGAAATTGTGTGACATTTATTTTAGATACTCAGAAACATGTTTTCTTGCTTCCTAAATTATCAGCTATGTTCTCAGTAGGCAAGCGTGCCAGGCAGGTGAGTTCTGTATTTATTTTCAAGTCAGTGCGTGGGAAAAATGAATGTAATGACTGAAAATCACTAAGTTGCCAAAGTGCTTATATTCTAGTTCAGTGCTTCCCAATCTAAATTGTGCAGCAGACCAGTAAAATATTTAAATTCTTTACCATGAACCACTATGCCCTCTACAGCCTCCACATGGTGGCTTTCCCAGTTCAATGGAAATAGCTTTTTATATATCATGTTCTTCCCAATTTCTGTAGAAGACTGTGTTCATCTCTTTAGCACACATAGTTTCTAATGTGTTAAATTTGGGCATCTTCATTCTTGAGGCCGGGAAAAGTAGTCCCTATTCCCTGTGGTTGTTTGTTTTTCAGTCATTTTAGTCCCACATTTGGGTTTTTCTTGGCAGAGATACTGAAGTGGTTTGCCATTTTCTTCTACACATCATTTTACAGATGAAAAAACTAAGGTAAACAGGATAAAGTGATTTGCTCAAAGTCACAAAACTTAGAAGATTCTGAGACTGATTTGAACTCATGAAGATGTCTTCCTGATTCGAGACTCGGCACTCTATCTACTGTAGTGCCACTGAGCTGTCCTAGTCCCTGTGGTACATTTGTGTAATTTTCAGTATTAACTCTTTTTTTTTTATTAAAAGCCTTTTATTTACAAAACATATGAGTGATTTTTCTACATTGATCTTTACAAAAAAACTTTTTTTCCAAGCTTTTCCCCTCCTTCCCCCCACATCCCCACCCCTAGATGACAGGCAATCTAATACATGCTAAATATGATAAATTATATGACAAATCGAATATGTATATACATATCTATACAGTTATCTTACTTCACAAGAAACATCAGATCTAGAAAGAGAAGAAAAAAACAACCTAAGAAGGAAAACAAAATGCGTGGAAATACTCACAGAAAGCGATAAAATGCTGTGTTGTGGTCCGCACTCAGTTCCCACAGGCCTCTCTCTGGATGTATATGACTATCTTCATCGCTGAACAATAGGAACTGGTTTGAATCACATCATTGTTGAAGAGAACCATGTCCATCAGAATTGATCATCATATAGTCTTGTTGCTGTGTATAATGTTCTCCTGGTTCTGCTGATTTTACTCAGCATCATTTCATGCAAGTCTCTCCAGGCCTCTCTAAAATCATCCTGCTGGTAGTTTCTTACAGAACAATAATATTCCATAACATTCATATACCATAATTTATTCAGCCATTCTCCAATTGATGGGCATCCTTTCAATTTCCAGTTTCTTGCCGCTACAAAAAAGGCTGCCACAAACATTTTTGCACATGTGGGTCCCTTTCCCTCCTTTAAAATCTCTTTGGGATATAGGCCCAGTAGAAACACTGCTGGGTCAAAAGGTATGCACTGTTTGATAACTTTATGAGCATAGTTCCAAATTGCTCTCCAGAATGGTTGGATCCATTCACAGTTCCACCAACAATGTATCAGTGTCCCAGTTTTCCCACATCCCCTCCAACATTCATCATTATCATTTCCTGTCATTTTAGCCAATCTGACAGGTGTGTAGTGGTATCTCAGAGTTGTCTTAATTTGCATTTCTCTGATCAATAGTGATTTGGAGCAACTTTTGATATGACTACAAATAATTTTAATTTCATCATCTGAAAATTGTCTGTTCATATCTTTTGACCATTTATCAATTGGAGAATGGCTTGAATTCTTATATATTTGAGTCAATTCTCTATATATTTTAGAAATGAGGCTTTTATCAGAACCTTTGAATGTAAAAATGTTTTCCTAGTTTATTGCTTCCCTTCTAATCTTGTCTGCATTCATTTTATTTGTACAAAACCTTTTTAACTTGATATAGTCAAACATCTATTTTGTGATTAATGATGATCTCTAGTTCTTCTTTGGTCACAAATTCCTTCCCCCTCCATAGGTCTGAGAGGTAAACCATTCTACATTGTTCTAATTTGTTTATAATATCATTCTTTATGCCTAGATCATGAATCCATTTTGACCTTATCTTGGTATATGGTGTTAGGTATGGGTCAATGCCTAATTTCTTCCATACTAGTTTCCAATTATCCCAGCAGTTTTTGTCAAATAGTGAGTTTTTATCCCCAAAACTGAGGTCTTTGAGTTTATCAAACACTAGATTACTATTGTCATTGAGTATTTTGTCCTGTGAACATACCCTATTCCACTGATCCACTACTCTATTTCTTAGCCAGTACCAAATGGTTTTGGTGACCACTGCTTTATAATATAGTTTTAGATCTGGTACAGCTAGGCCACCTTCATTTGCATTTTTTTCATTAATTCCCTTGAAATTTTTGACCTTTTGTTTTTCCAGATGAATTTTGTTGTTATTTTTTCTAGGTCAGTTAAATAATTTCTTGGGAGTTTGATTGGTATAGCACTAAATAAATAGATTAGTTTAGGTAGTATTGCCATCTTTATTATATTCCCTCGACCTATCCAAGAGCACTTGATGTTTTTCCAATTGTTTAGATCTGACTTTATTTGTGTGGAGAGTGTTTTGTAGCTTTGCTCATATAGATCCTGACCTTCCCTTGGCAGATATATTCCCAAATATTTTATACTATCGATAGTTATTTTGAATGGAATTTCTCTTTGTATCTCTTGCTGTTGCATTTTGTTGGTGATGTATAAAAATGCTGATGATTTATGTGAATTTATTCTGTATCCTGCAACTTTGCTAAAGTTGTGGATTAATTCTAATAGTTTTTTAGTTGATTCTCTAGGGTTCTCTAAGTAGACCATCATATCATCTGCAAAGAGTGACAATTTGGTTTCCTCATGACCTACTCTAATTCCTTTAATCTCTTTTTCTTGTCTTATTGACAAAGCTAGCATTTCTAATACAATATTGAATAGTAATGGTGATAGTGGGCAACCTTGTTTCACCCCTGATCTTATTGGGAATGGTTCCACTTTATCACCATTACATATGATGCTAGCTGATGGCTTTAAATAGATGCTACTATTTTAAGGAAAAGTCCATTAATTCCGATACTCTCTAGTGTTTTTAATAGGAATGGATGTTGGATTTTATCAAATGCTTTTTCTGCATCTATTGAGATTATCATATGTTTTTTGTTAATTTGGTTATTGATATAGTCAATTATGTTAATAGTTTTCCTAATATTGAACCATCCCTGCATTCCTGGTATAAATCCTACTTGGTCATGGTGTATTATTCTGGGAATGATTTTCTGTAATCTCTTTGCTAATATTTTATTTAAGATTTTTGCATCAGTATTCATTAAGGAGATTGGTCTATAATTTTCTTTCTCTGTTTTTGTTTTACCTGGTTTAGGTATCATGTCTGTATCATAAAAGGAGTTTGGTAGGAGGCCTTCATTCCCTATTTTTTCAAATAGTTTATATAATATTGGAGTTAACTGTTCTTTAAATGTTTGGTAGAATTCACATGTAAATCCATCTGGTCCTGGGGATTTTTTCTTAGAGAGTTGATTAATGACTTGTTCTATTTCTTTTTCTGAAATGGGACTATTTAAGTAATTTATTTCCTCTTCTGTTAATCTTGGCAATCTATATTTTTGTAGATATTCCTCCATTTCACTTAGGTTATCAAATTTATTGGCATACAGTTGGGCAAAGTAACTCCTGATTATTGCTCTAATTTCCTCTTCATTGATTGAAAGTTCTCCCTTTTCATTTTTGAGACTAACAATTTGATTTTCCTCTTTTTTTTCTAATTAAATTAACTAGAGTTTTATCTATTTTGTTGGTTTTTTCATAAAACCAACTTTTAGTTTTATTTATTAATTCAATAGTTTTTTTTACTTTCAATTTTACTAATCTCTCCTTTTATTTTTAGGATTTCAAGTTTGGTATTTGATTGGGGGTTTTTAATTTGTTCTTTCTCTAGCTTTTTTTAGTTGCAAGCCCACTTCATTGATTTTCTCTTTCTCTATTTTATGCAAATAAGCATCTAGAGATATAAAATTTCCCCTTATTACCGCTTTGGCTGTATCCCACAAATTTTGGTATGTTGTCTCATTAATTAATAATTGTGTCTGTAATTTGCTGTTTCACCCATTCATTCTTTAGGGTAAAATTATTTAGTTTCCAATTGCTTTTTGGTCTATTTTCTCCTGGCCTCATATTGCATGTGATTTTTATTCCGTCATGATCTGAAAAAAAATACATTTATTATTTCTGCCTTCCTGCATTTGATTTTGAGGTTTTTGTGTCCTAACACATGGTCAATTTTTGTATAAGTTCCATGGACTGCTGAGAAAAAGTAAATTCCTTTCTGTCTCCATTTAATTTCCTCCAAAGATCTATCGTACCTAACTTTTCTAACATTTTGTTTGCCTCCTTAACTTCTTTCTTATTTATTTTGTGGTTTGATTTATCTAGTTCTGAGAGAGGGAGGTTGAGATCCCCCACTCTTATAGTTTTGCTGTCTATTTCTTCTTGCATCTCTCTGAACTTTTCCTCTAGGAATTTCCATGCTATACCACTTGGTGCATATATGTTTAGTATTGATATTACTTCATTATCTATGGTACTCTTTAGGAAGATATAATTTCCTTCTTTGTCTCTTTTAATTCGGTCTATCTTTGCTTTTACTTGGTCTGAGATCAGGATTGCTACCCCTGCTTTTTTTTTGTTTACCTGAAGCATAATAGATTCTGCTCCAGCCTTTTACCTTCACTCTGTGTGTATCTATATGTTTTAGATGTGTTTCTTGTATTCAACATATTGTTGGATTCTGGTTTTTAATCCAGTTTGCTATCCGCTTCAGCTTTATGGGAGAGTTCATTCCATTCATTCACATTCACAGTTAAAATAACTAATTCTGTATTTCCTGCCATCTTATTTACCCTAGCTTATGCTTTTTTCTTTCTTATCCCCTTTCCCTCCTTCTTACTATTTTGCTTTTGATAACCACTTCCCTCAAACAATCCTTCCCCTTTAGAGCCCCACCCCTTTTTCCCCCTTTCCCTCCTGTTTCCTTATAAGTGCATCTATTATTCCCTCAGAGCCAAATCTGATGAGATGGAGATTAACCCAATTCTCATTCCCCTCCCTTTTTTCCCCTCAATCATTATAGCTTTTCTTTGCCTCTACATGTGATGTAATTTCCCTTATTTTACCTCCTTTTCCTCTTCTTCCAATGTTATCCCTTTTCTACCCCTAATTTCTTTTTCAGTTTATCATATCATAATAATCATAAAATCACAATAATCATATCATAATAATCATTATGTAATAATAGATTCATAAAATCAACCCTCATTTTATAAGTATCTATAACATAAATATAGTTCTCAAGAGTTTTTTCATTGTTACCTCTTTGTTTCTCTTGTGTTCTGTGTTTGTAGATCAGATTTTTTGTTCAGTTCTGGTCTTTCCAGTAGAAATAGGTGAAATTCTCCTATATCATTGAATGACCATCTTCTTCCCTGGAAGATAATGCTCATTCTAGCTGGGTAACTTATTCTTGGCTGTAATCCAAGTTCCTTTGCCCTTTGGAATATCTGATTCCAGGCCCTTCAATCCTTCAAAGTAGAAGCTGCTAGGTCCTGTGTGATCCTAATCGTCGCTCCTCGATATTTAAATTGTTTCTCTCTGGCTTCTCGTAATATCTTTTCCTTGGTATGATAGTTCTGGAATTTAGCCATGATATTTCTGGGGAACTTAATTTTTGGGTTTCTTTCAGGAGGTGACCGGTGGATTGTTTCAAGGAGTATTTTGCCTTCTGGGTCTAAAATATCAGGGCAGTTTTCTTTTATGATTTCCTGGAAGATAGTGTCTAGGTTCTTTTTTTCATCATGGCTTTCACGAAGCCCTATAATCCTTAGATTGTCTCTCCTAGATCTATTTTCCAGGTCAGTTGTTTTTCTTAGGAGATATTTCATGTTTTTCTCTATCTTTTCATTTTTTTTGTTTTTGTTTGACTGATTCTTGAAGTCTTGATGAGTCATTCATTTCCAATTGTTCGATTCTAATTTTTAATGTCTTATTTTCTTCAGTTACTGTTTTTAGTTCCTTTTGCAATTAACCAATTACATTTTTTGTTCATTGTATTCTTTTTCCATTTTTCCATTTTTCTATTTTATTTTGCAGTGATCTCATTTCGTTTCCCCATGTTTCTTCTAACTATCTTTTAAGATTCTTTATGCAATCTTCAAAGAAAGCCTTGTGACATGGAGACCAGTTTATGTCTCTCTTTGGGGCTTTTTCTGGAGTTGCTTTACCTTTAGGGGCCTCAGGATTTGAGGTCTGTTCTTCCCTCTCTCCATAAAAGTTGTCTATGGTGAGAGCTCTTTTTGGTTTTTTATTCATTTTTTAAAAATGTATGAGGTCTGTTTAAGGCAAAGGTGGGACAGCTGCTTTAATTTGCCTTGGGGCAGTTCTGCTGATTGAGTTATTTCAGGTACTGGGCAGTTCTGCTGATTGAATTATTTCAGGTGCTGATCAGTCCTGCTGATTGATTGATCGCCCTAGGGTGCTGTGTAATGGCAGCTAGGTCCGATGCTCATCAAGGGTTCAGTGGTTCACAATCTGCCCCCCACAAAAGGCAGATCCTCTAAACCACCTGCCCACATTCAGGACAGATTGGCCCAAGAGGCCCGCAGAAGACTCCCAGGTGTGTGAAAAGCACTACGCTCCCACTCCCGTTCCGACTCCTGTTCCAGCTCCCTGCTCCAGCTCCCTGCCCTGGTCTCCCTGTGCTGCAGTCTGGGTTCAGCAGACCACCCCCCTGCCCAATTAAAACAGACCTGTTTTGAAGTTCTTCCAGAGTATCTTCTTCTAGAAATGTGTTGTCCTCCAGATATTATAGATTTTTTTGCTTCAAAATCAGTCTAGAGGCTTCATATGTTGTTGGTTTGAGGGAAGGTTAGAGGAGGTTACAGAGACTCCTGTCTGATCTCCGCCATCTTGGCTCCACCCCCGGAAGTCCTCAGTATTACCTCTTAATTTGATTTTTATTTGTTTTTTTTAATTTTTAAACTATCTTTTTTTTTTTTTTGCTTAGGCAATTGGGGTTAAGTGACTTGCCCAGGGTCACACAGCTAGGGAATGTTAAGTGTCTGAGACCAGATTTGAACTCAGGTCCTCCTGACTTCAGGGCTGGTGCTCTAACCACTGCGCCACCTAGCTGCCCCTTGATTTTTATTTTTAATGCATGATGCATCATACAATATACAATATATGATGCGTCAGCATCTGTATAATCTGGATACATGTGCTTTTTTTTTCCTTTTTTAAATCAGTAATATTAATACCATCTCATTTTATAACAGACCTTTTCCTTATAGTTTTCCCTACCCCAGTAGAACTCTCGTTGGAAAAAGTAAAAGGAAGGCAGCAAGGCAAGCAGGCAGGAAGGCAGGCAGGCAGGAAGGCAGGCAGGCAGGCAGGCAGGCAGGCAGGCAGGCAGGCAGGAAGGAAGGAAGGAAGGAAGGAAGGAAGGAAGGAAGGAAGGAAGGAAGGAAGGAAGGAAGCAAGGAAGGAAGGAAAAAAATTAACTGCAGTAGTGACTACACTTGATAAAGTATGTGACATTTGGCAACCATGGTCTCCTACTTCTCTGTGGTTTATTTATATTTGCATCCTTTACATTATGATACTCCTCAATGGAGATGTTTTCCTCATTGATGATGTTTTTCAATGTTTGGAATCATGTTGAGATTCTTTTTGATGGTTCTCCAACCTCCTTGTTTAATGTGTTTCATCTTTCTTTTGCTTTTTAGTCTAATGTTGACCAATGCAAGCAAATTGATCCTGGGGATGAAGTGATCCAAGTTAATGATCAGACTGTGGTGAGTTAATTGAGTTTTGTACATTGTCTGCTGTGGAGGAAATTATTTATGTATGGGTTAGGGGAAATACAGACTCGAGTTGGAAAGGACTCTCAACAGCATCCAGTCCAATCCACTCATTTTACACATGAGAAGACTTAGCCCCAAGGTGATTTGTGTAAGATCATTAAGGTAGCGAGTAGAAGAGCTAGACTTCAAATCCATTTCATCAGATTTCCAAATTTCAAAATATTAGAGAATAGGACATATTTACCATACTATTCAGGATTCAGGAGTGCTGAAACTCTTCTGATTTGAGGGATCTTAGGATGCTAAAGCAAGATCAGAAACAAGTTCTTAGCCTTGATCATGAAGTCAAAAAGAACACAGTTAGCCAAGAAGAAAAAGTCATCTATCAGGAGTGGTCTGAAATGACAATTTGAATCCTAAATAGGACAGAGATGAGGCTAGAAACCAAATTAACCTAGACTAGTTATAAACCAGGCATAAAAATGCAAATTACTTTGCATTTCACCATTTCAAGTTGTGTATTCTTTTTTCTGCAATGGAGAAAGCTACCTATTTGCAAAGCCATACAAACAGTCCATCATTCATTCAACAATTTATTTAGCAAAAAATACTATTAAGTAACATATACATATTAATACTTTGAGCTATTCATGCTGCTAAGACATGGTAGAAAGGCTTTGCCCTCCTTGTCCGTTTCTAGTGTTCTACTTCATTGCCCCCCTGTTCCCACTCTCCTGCCACATCCCACGTCCTGAATGCTGCTACAAGTGAGTGATCTGTGTAAAAGAGCAGAGAGAAAGGTCCTCTCCTATTCCCCTGATATTTGGGAAAATGTTCTTAATCTTCACAAGACCAAAGCGGGGGCAATTAAAATTAATATTTTTCCTTCTGCTGCATCAGTGGACTCAATTCAACCTGTTTGTGAGGTCATATTTGCATCTTTTCAATCTGGCATTGATACTCACAGTTAGCATTAGGATGATGAATTCCTTGGTAAATATTCTTCAGAACCCATATAAGGACAACATAAAACCAAGATAAATTGACAGCTTCTGGGAGAATCTAAAGTTTTAGAGACATGAGCTATATGTTTTTCACAATCTTCCATTTTGTCTTTTTTGTTGTTTCTCTTAAAACTGGTTAGCCAAATCAATATAGCCTGGCTCACTAAAGTTCAGAAACTCCTTATTTCCATTCTAAAATAAGATGCCATCAATGAATGGGCAAAGACAATTTTAAGGACAAACTCTAAGGAGTTCATTCCAATTTATCAGGTCAGTCTTCATCTAAGACTAACATTAATAACGCCCCTAAGTTCATTGCCATACCATTGATAAAAGATGATATAAAGCACAGTTTTCAGATGATTTTTATCTGTATGGAATATCACAGATTATCAAGAAGAAATAAATTATTTAAGAAATAGACCAAAACTGTGTTCTTTTTACCAAAAATGTGGATACCTCACTTGAAACAGCTAGCTTTGGAGGAAAAAAAAACAAGTGTATCTGTCTAGCCATGAGCAGTCTTAAAAGCCCAGGGAGTTAAGTGACAGGGAAGGAGACTGGTTATGATTAACAACTAATTCAAAAGGCAAAAGATCAATTATTTTTTCAAACACACATAAAGGTGCACAGTTAGAGAGCATTCTCTGGAAAGGAAACTATGCAAATGTATGTGAAGATTAAGTTGCTATAACCTAAGACTGTTCTCTACCATGCTGAGAAATCAAATCCTGATGCCTTGGATACAGTTCTTTGGCTTAGCAGGATTTATGCTGAGGAAGTACCGGATAAGTATTCGAATAAGGGACAACTTGATTTCCCCTTGTCCTAGAGAAAGAAGATCTCAGAGCCAAGGCTAACTTAAGACATGCTGATACCTAAAGTTCAGTTTGGAGAGCCAGGTGGAGGGACAAGAGAACAATAGTTATTGCTGCTGTTTTCAGCTCTTCCCCACCATCAAAAGTATGTTCACGGGGCAGCTAGGTGCACTGGATAGAGCGTTGGCCCTGGAGTCAGGAGAACCTGAGTTCAAATCCAGTTTTAGATACTTGAAAACTTACTAGCTGTGTAGTCCTGGGGAAGTCACTTAACTCCAATTGCTTCACCAAAGAGTGGCCTGGAAAATACCCCCTTTTCACCACAACATGGGGAAAGTCCTCTACTTCTTATTGTTTCACGGAATTGTCTTAGTACAAATCCTTATTTCTCCAAAAGTGTTATGGTTGTTGGTAACTTTTAACACAGAGATTTTCAATTTCAGTAGAGTAGAAAGAAAGCCTCTGCATTACTAGTGGTGGGAAAGAACTTGTGGTCCTAAGAGAATGCTGTCACCAATTTCAGTTGTTAAATTATCACATGTGTTTGATACTTGATGAGCCTGTGATGGGTCCATGTGTTGGGGCACCTGGATGCTAACATTCTTGCCATAATTTGCCATTTTCCCTTCTAAGCAGGGATATATGACTGATTGATAAATGGGCCTTCTTTTCTCACTGTAAATTTGCCTTTGCAAGCTAACTAAGTTGAATTTTTGTTCTACTCTTGAAAGGAAGGAAACATGAATTGATTATGCACCTATATTATCTAGGAGCTGCAGTAAATACTTTACAAACATTATCTCATTTGATCTGCATCACAACTCCTAGATACCTGTACTGTTACCCCTATTTTACAGATGAGGAAACTGAGGCAGATAGATGTGAAGTGACTTGGCCAGAGTTATACAGCTATGAAGTTCTGAGGCCATATTTGAACTCCAGTCTCTGTAACTCCAGTCCAGTGCTTTGTCCACTATGTCATCTAGCTGGCTTGAAATGATGTAGTCAAATATGGAATCATGTTTTGCATGACTGCATATGTCTAACCTATATCAAATTCTTTCTCTATGAGGGAAGGAGACCACTGAGGGAGGAAGAGAATTTGAAACTCAAATTTTAAAAATCAATTGTTAAAAATATTTCATGTGGGATCAAAAAAAATTAAACATTTCAAAAAAAAATAAAAAAGGAACAAGCCTGAGGGAAAAACTATCTAGTCAGTTAGTTAATAAATCTTTATTATGTGTTTACTGTGTGTCGGGCACTATACTAAACATTTGGGAATGAAGTAAAAAATAATTCCTGCTCTCAAGGAGGACAAAGAGGGCAAGTCCATGGACTGAAATTGTGCCAATTTTATTTTATAAAAGGTCATACTAACTGATTTGATGGTTTTCAAGACTTGCTTCATAATGGACAAAAACAAATAGATTCACTTTCTAATTGATCCTCTAGCAAGATTAATTTTTCTAAAATACTAAATTAGAATAAAAATGTCCTCAAAATAAAAAAAAATTAGATCTGTTGCCTACAGAATAAAATCTACATTCTTTATCCCAGCATTCAAGGCCCATTATAATCTGCTTCCACCATTTCACCATTACAAGCCTCTGCTATTTCCAGGTTGTGTTTAGGAGCATTCAGAATTCTCTGGCCTTTGCCCCTGCAGGTTCTCTTGCCTTAGAATGCCATTTTATTTCCTTTCTGCTCATCTAAATTATACTCTGCTTTCTTCATTATCATCCTCCACAATATCTTTATAAGCTCCAAGGCAGCAGGGTATAGTCAAAAGAAACTCTGGAGCTAAAGCACCTATGTTCCAGTCCCAGCTCTGCTACTTTTTACCTGTCCGACCTGGGGAAAATGGACTAACTTCTTTGCTCATTTGAAAAATGAAGGGATTAGACTAGATAACTTTGGATGCATTCTCTAGATCTAGATATTTAATTCTTCCTAGCATCCCTGGTGCCCTACCTCCTCTGTAGCTAGAACATGGGGCCTTTTGGATCACTTCCCCACAGTGCCTAGGACAGTGCCTTGCATAAAGATTCTTAGTAAATGTTTATCACTTGATTCATTAGTGTCAGATTTTTACAAATTTAAGTAGGATATAGCAAAGGATAAAAGGAATTAGGAGATTATAAAATCACAGAACTTTTTCTTTCATTATCAGCTGCATGCCTTTAGGCAAGTCAGAGAACCAATACCCTCTCCCCTATTCCCTCATCTCTACAATGGGAAAACCCTGTGTGTGTGTGTGTGTGTGTGTGTGTGTGTACATCTGTCTTTCTGTCTATACACATATACATACACACATACAATTCATGTATTTGTTAGTGCTGTCATAAGGATCAAATAACATACATAATAAACGTGAAAGTGCTCTGAAAAAAATGGAAAGGGCTTTATGATTCATATGTAAAGTATTATTGTTGAAAATAGAAAATTTCTTTGGTTGAAATGATCTTTGCTATTCAAAGCACTTGATCCATAGGGGGTTGGGGGGGAGGAATTGTAGCTGTGCGTATATGGTGCCATAAAATTGTAGTCATTCTTTTCTATCCTTTTAACTCACCCAACTTTTCACAAAATAGCTATATTGTCATAGAATTACATGGGCCTGAAATACAAAGCCTCAATTGAAGATATTGCCTTACCCATTGTGGAGAATAGTCACATGAATATTCTAAAGCTTCCATATTGAATTCTATTTTAAAATTTTTCCATTAAAATCTAACTAGTGGTTACCTTTACAGAAAGCTAAGAAACAAAAACTCCAGGGGAGGGGGAAATTGTTTCTCTGTCAAGGCGAGTAATATTGTAAAGACAGAATTTGTAGGCTGGTAATTTCCCTACTGTGTAGATAGCATATCAGATCCTGTTTTTCATTCCTTTCAATTGAATGAGTTCGAATGTTAATCTGTGCACCTTCCTAGCAGACAATAATAAATAAAGGAACCAATTCCAATGAAAGGGATTGAAATGTTTTAGTGAAATCATATGTAGAAAGAACCCTGGGTATGGCATATTAAATAGATATCTATTTAAAGGCTATATGTAATACCATGCTCGCCATAGCCAACTATGGTTCTCCCTGAATGTACCATTTTATAATATCTCCAAATTAGCTGTATTATGGAATTAAAGATAAATGTTTTATGAAATCTCCATATTGCTTTGGAAATCAAACCATTCCTGACTTAGGTGGTTATCAGAGCTGCACCCACCAAAGTCAGAAAGGAGAAGATGATTGGGCTACTTGGCACATGATTCCTACCTGAGGTATTTCTCCATGAATTACAGAACAAAGGATAAAATGTTCAGGATTATTTGGGGGTGAAGGCTAATCTTTACATTTGAAAAATGAGACCTCAATGGAATTCATTCTAATGCAGGTCTGAGAAATTAAATTTAATTTCTTTTGTATGGTCGGTTGTGATGTTCTTCAGATGGCTTTGAAGAACTTGTTAAACCCTAATACATAGTCATCATCCTTAGTCCAGCCTGAATAGTCCACTTCCTTTAGGTAAACATCCTTCCTATTGTTGCCAACAATTTAGTCATCTTCATGTATGTTCTTTCACTCCTAAACAATCATCCAGTATTCTGCTTTTCTATCGCTGACTCATGTTCACTCTGACAGTCTTGGTAGCAAAAGCTGACAGAGGTTAAGTGACTCACTCAGATTCACACAGCCAGTAGGTGCTTGAAGCCAGATTTGAACTGAGATCGTGCTAACTCCAGGCCCAATGCTCTACCTGCTATGATACCACCTAGTTGTCCTTCTGGCTACATAACCCCTAGATTTTATTACATATGCATGATTAGGTTTTTATCTTGAGCTTAAAAGTAATATTTCCCTCCTCTCCTTCCCCTCAGTAACCTGTGCTGAATTTCTTTCTATTATTTTCAGAATACATTTCTCAATTACCAGGCTATTTTGATTAGTTTCCTGTCTTCCAAGATGCTACCTACCCCTTTTGGGCCATTTGCATATTTAATGAGTTTTTTATTCTATCATGTGGGTCACTGATGAAAATGTTAATAACCTTAAGTTCAGGAAAAGGACATATTTGATGATCCTAATGAACTGATAACTTTCTTAGGAGATTATCTAATACAGGGATAATTAACCTAGGTTACAGTGAACTTTTTTAAATATTTTGATAACTATATTTCAATATGCCTGCTTTCCTTTGCAACCCCATATATTTCATGCATTGGAGAAAGAATCTATAGGTTTCTTCAGATTGTACATGGGGCCCATGGTATACAAAAAGATTAGGAACCCCTTGTCCATCTTTAATTGTGTTACCTGCACTATATTTTCTGAATTTGTTGACAGACATGTAGTACAGAATAGAATCAAATTGTGAAAAATTGGGATATTCAACATCTGTCACTTCAGTCTTCTAAACAATAATTTTATAAGAAGTTGAGTAAATGTTTATTAAATATCTACTCTGTGCTATTTGCTTGGTATTGTAGCTTATCCAATCCAAGACATGGGCTCTGCTCCGAAGCAGCTCATGTTGTTCAGAATGTAACACACCGATATATGACTAAGTACGAATTTCTGCCTTGCTTTGTTATGTGCCAAAAGAATGGTACAGGCAGTAAGCACCCTAAGAGTTTCAGAAGGAAGTGATCATTCTAGTCTTGAAATGTTCAGGACATAGACTTTTTAAGGGGGAGGTGGGATTTTAATTGGGCCTGAAATCAGATGGCCAAAGATGATGGTTGGGGAAAATGGAATGATAAAATGGATGAAGGGGAGAAGTTACAAGGTACAAGTCAGGGGCATTCAATTAAAAGGATTTGACTGAGGCAAGGAGTGTAGGCCCTGAAGCACAGGAACATCTTCTAGTAAGCAAATTCCCAAACCATTCAACAATGTGGAGGCATTTTCTTTTATCCTCTTATATCCACTCTCTTTCTCTATGCTTTTTGTAAGTTGTTTCATTTACTGCTTCTTTATTCTTATACACATTGTCTATGTCTTTGTACAATTTATTGTTACCTCCCATACAATGTTATGCTCATTTTTGCTTCATGTCATTATTTAGTTAATATGGTTTCTTTCTTATTTTCCTATGCTTTTTAAAACGTGTAGATAGGTTTAGTTTGGTTGTATGCCCTTAACATTGTTCCTTTAGCACCACGTTGTTCTCTTGGCCAATTTTCCCATATACCTTTTCCCATGGAGCGTTTTGAGTGTGTTACAGTTTGTCAAAATGTGCTTTCTCAAAAGTTTTCTTGGAATTAAATCTTTGGGCTACAATTTAAGCTCATTTCCCCATAGTCTTCTCTCAGGGAAGATGGAACCATATTAGCTGCAACCATCCTTTGACATGAATTTATTTACTGACAGAATATTGAGCCTCAACCTTCTCTTCAGTTAAAAATTACCTGATTCTTCAAAACTTTTCTTTCTTCTAACATCCAACACAATTTTGCTTCTATGGATCTCAGATTGTCCAGGTCTCTTCATCCTTTGGTTTTTCTTCTTCTTCCTTTTCCTCTTCTTCCTTGCTTGTAAACATTGAGTGAACAAATACTCTGTGTAGTATTGTAGTTGGTTGTCCATTACATTTGCTTCTTAGATATTTTATATATGTTAGATATCATAGCTTAGTGGATAGAGGATTGGCTTTCCTCTCAGAAAGTCCGAAGTTCAAACTCACCTCTGATATATGCTAGTTGTATGTAAAATGTACATATAGTACATATGCACAAATATATGCCTATGCACAAATAGTAACATATGCTCATACATACATATATATAATATATAGGTGCATATGTATGTATATATATATATATATGTAATACAGGTAGGCAAGTCACTTAGCCTCTTAGTGCTCCAGGTAAAATTTTATTATTGTAAGTTATGGAGGAATTACCAGTTGGCATTAGTAAAGTCTCTCTTCACTGTTAAAAATCACAGTTCCAGACCAAAATTAGAAAGAAAGAAAAATAAAGCAAGATTTTTTACATATTCAAAATTCTGGTGAAATGTTGTGGACTGTTTTTAGACCTAACTCATCATTTCCCAAGTTGGACGCTCTCTATGTTATACTAAAGTAGAAATTCCATAACTCACATTCAAGGGTTAACTCTTACCAAATGCTTATTACCTTTTTAATGCCGCAATACTTGCTTGAGAAACTACTTTGGCTCAAAGTGTTGGTTTTTCATTTTTGCTGTATTCTTTACTGAGGTCAATTACCAGCTCATCAACTTCCTTGTCTGGGAATCTGGCCACAATAATTGTGGTTGTAGCATGGGCCTTTGAAAAGTTAACCAAGAAGATACCTATGGTTAGGCCTTAATTTCTCTTGTTTTGCCAGTAGTCTGAATTCTGAAAAACCTTTAAGAATTGTACTTGATGACAATCACAAACATAATGGGGCATGAAATAATTCTTGCCCTTCACTGCTGTTCTGAAATCTTGAAATCCAAAGAGATTTTGCTGTTGCTTAAAGGCTGTTTCCTTATACTCTGAGTAGCCATTCCAGGGCTAACATTATTCACTGAAACCAAAACCACAGTTTGTCAAATTACTAGTTACTGCTAACTAGTTACCGCTAAAGGAAAAGCCTGATGAAGGTGGGAAGAGAAAAGCTTTTCTCATGTAATATCTCTCAGGACAGAGAAAACTTTGTTCATTGCCTCTCTGATTATTGAAATAAAATAAAGCTCAAAATAGAGATGTATGCTCCCCAAAGATGTTCCCACTGTTCTGGAGGAGATCCAGAGAAGAGCTTTAATTGAAGGGAAATTCCTTCTATATGCTGAGGTCTTCCAGGTGCTCTTATTTTCAAATGAAATTATGCTTATTACATCAAGTCTAGCAACAGTGAAGAACCTCCTAAATAAGAACCATAAGCACTTAAGAATTTGGTCTATCTACCCATGCAAGAAAAAACAGAAAGATAAAAAATTTCTGTTGTCTAATTCCAGATTACCATCATCCAAAAACATGGGCCCATCTTTTTTTAAGAGTATTCTTCTAACTACCTAAATCCATGTACATACATGCAGACATTTTTTATTGTTTAATTGTTTTCAGTTAGGACCCCATATATATGTATATAAGCATACACACATACATATACACATACACACACATACATTTTCTTTCTCTGTCCCATCTTCTGAGTCTGAGAGATTTCATTCTAGATCTAATTTTCACCAACAAGGAAAAACTGGTTGCTATTGTTGAAATGATGGAAGCCTTGGGACAAAGTATCTCTGAAGGTAGTTGACTGGTTTCTTCTTACTGAAGTTCTTTAAGGAAAGGCTGACTGATCACTTGTTTTAGGATTTTGTAGAGAAGATTCTTCTAGTTCAGACTAGTTCAGCCTTGAGATTCCTCCCAAACTTGAGATTCTAGGAAATACTGATAGAAAATTAAAGAAATTCCAAGATAGATTCCCCATCTTTTATTCTTAACTATACAAATTTTCTTCTCCATTTCTATAGATAATCGTGAGTTGAATAGTTGTCCAGTTCTATGGACAGACTTGCTAATACTATTACATGTATTACTAATTTTCAGCCCAAGGAATAATATTCAAAAATTAATGTGAAAATAGATTCTTTATAATTTCATTTTATGATTTCAGAAAAATTTTTTAAATGTCTTTTTTCTCTGTAAAAACAAATGGAAAACCCACAAAATATCTTTTTGATGGACTTTGCTTTAGATTGGACAAATAGCATATGCATTATTATATATTGGTCTGCTCCCTGTCAGTACCTTTGGAACTTTGATAAGTCTTCCAGAAGCACAGTTTTCAATGGCCCCAAACAACTTTTTAAATAGCACTCAGCCAGTAGAAAGAATAAACTTCTAAGACTCCTCACCTTTCTTCTAACATGTGACTTAGTCAGTGGAAGATTTGCTCAACATGTTTTGGTTGGAATTTCTCATTCTTAATTGGTTTAGAACTAGAAAAACGAGGCTATACTTGAGGGAGAAATGTCTCCTTTGTGGAAAAATAGACCAGACTTATTAGAATGGAGACACAACAGAGCAATGAAAGCCTGTCGTTTTGTCCCTCCCCACTCCAAAGAAGATTTATGTCATTATATTCATTTGTCATAATAATTATTGTAAGAAAATTTGGACCCAGAACAATAAAGCAATCAAATTTCAGCATGTACTAAAGTGCTATCACCAATGAGGTCTGAAAAGGGAAACAAAACAAAGTGTAAGGTATGCCCTTTGCCCTCAAGGGGGTCATCACAAAGGGTAAAGAATCACACTTGTATCCTCTATGTTCTAGTAGGAAAAAGAAGAAATCTGTAAAAATTCAGGAGTAAAAGGATAAGAACATAATCTAATATCATGGCAGTGGGAAAAATGCTAAGGGCCTCTTTGAAGGGAAAATAACAAGACAGATTAATCAAAGATGCCCTCTAAAATCTCCACTCTAGGGTACTAGAAGAATAATGTGCCAGTGATCATTGGGAAGGATAACTTTTTAAGGTATGGGAAGATCACTAATTTAATTTAGATACCTTGAGCTTAAGGTGATTATGACCAACAAGTTGTTCAGCAAACAATTACTTGTTTGGCAGTTACGATGTGCCAGATACTGTGTTCAATATTTGTGCTAAGGGGATAGAAAAAAAGGCAAAACATTTCTTCCATTAAAGAGTTAACATGCTAATCATGGAGATGACAGGTAAATAACTAGATACATCCAAAGTGTCTTTAGAGTAGATGGAAAGTAACGTGTGAAGGGAAGGCACTGGCAGCTGAGGAGATCAGGAAAGGCCTCCTGCAGAATGTAGGATCTGAGTCAAGTCTGAAGGAAGTAAGGGGCAGTAAGAAGCACAGATGAGGGGGTAAATCATGCTTCAAAGACTTTTTAATGACCTTGGTATTTTAACTGGGTTATGGTATTAATGCTCCCTTGTAGGGATAAAATGTTGGCCAGATCTAATTTATCATAATCTTAACTAAAGAGCAAGAACTTGAGGGAATGAGACTCATGGGACACAGGATCATTAAAGGTTGATGGTATAAGGGGCAGGCAGATAGGTGATGCAGTGATTAGAGCACTGGCCCTGGAGTCAGGAGGATCTGAGTTCAAATATGGCTTCAGATACTTGACACTTATTAGGCATATGACTTAACCCCTACTGGAGAAAGACAGAGACAGAGCCATGATGTTATTTTTTTTATTTTTTTATTAAAGCTTTTTATTTGTATAACATATGTATGGGTAGTTCCCCAACATTGATCTTTACAAAGCTTTCCATTACAAATTTTACCCCCAGTCCCCTCCCCTCCCCTAGATGGCAGGAAGTCCACTACATGTTAATAATGTTGAAATGCTCGAGAAGTTATGCAAGAAAAATCCTATCTACAAGAAAAAAAAAGAATCAGAGAAAGGCAACACAATGCAAGCAAATGTCAATAGAGATCACGAAAATGTTACGTTGTGGTCCATATTTCATTTCCCTCTCTCTGGGTGTATATGGTTTTCTTCAGTGAACAATTGGAACTGGTTTGAGACAATTCTTTGTTGCAGAGAGCCATGTCCATCAGAATTGATCATCATGTAATACTGTTGTTGCTGTGTATGATGATCTCCTGGTTCTGCTCATTTCACTCAGCATCAGTTCATGCAAGTCCCTCCAGGCCTCTCTAAATTCATCCTGCTGATTGTTTCTTATAGAACAATAATATTCCATACCATTCATATACCATAATTTATTCAGCCACTCTCCAATTGATGGGCATCCCTTCAGTTTCCAGTTTCTAGCCACTACAAAAAGGGCTGCCACAAACATTCTTGCACAGGTGGGTCCCTTTCCCTCCTCTAAGATCTCTTTGGGATATAGGCCCAGTAGGAACACTGCTGGGTCAAAGGGTATGCACAGTTTGACAACTTTTTGAGCATAGCTCCAAATTGCTCTCCAGAATGGTTGGATCCGTTCACAGTTCCACCAACAATGTATTAGTGTCCCGGTTTTCCCACATCCCCTACAACATTCATCGTTATCTTTTCCTGTCATTTTAGCCAATCTGACAGGTGTGTAGTGGTACCTCAGAGTTGTCTTAATTTGCATTTCTCTGATCAATAGTGATTTGGAGCAACTTTTCATATGACTAGAGATAGTTTTAATTTCATCATCTGAAAATTGTCTGTTCATATCCCTTGACCACTTATCTATTGAAGAGTGGCTTGAATTCTTATATATATGAGACAATTCTCTATATATTTTAGAAATGAGGCCTTTATCAGAACCATTAAATGTAAAGATGATTTCCCAATTTGATGTTTCCCTCCTAATCTTGTCTGCATTTGTTTTGTTTGTACAGAAACTTTTTAACTTAATATAATCAAAATTATCCATCTGGTGTTCAATTAGGAGTTCCAGGTCTTCTTTGGACATAAATTTATTCCATCTCCACAGGTCTGAGAGATAAACTATCTAGATCATGAACCCATTTAGATCTTATCTTGTTATGTGGTGTTAGGTATGGGTCAAGCCCTAATTTCTTCCACACTAGTTTCCAATTTTCCCAGCAGTTTTTGCCGAATAGTGAGTATTGGAATAGGATATCAGGACAAGCTAGGTAATAACGTTAGCAATTTGGTGTTTGATAAACCCAAAGACCCCAGCTTTTGGGATAAGTACTCACTATTCAGCAAAAACTGCTGGGATAATTGGAAACTAGTGTGGAAGAAATTAAGGCTGGACCCACAGCTAACACCGCACACCAAGATAAGATCTAAATGGGTTCAAAGAGTGATGTTATAACCAAATTAGAGGAACACAGGATAGTTTATCTCTCAGACCTGTGGAGATGGAATAAATTTGTGTCCAGGGAAGATCTGGAACTCTTAATTGAACACCAGATGGATAATTTTGATTATATTAAGTTAAAAAGTTTCTGTACTAACAAAACTAATGCAGACAAGATTAGGAGGGAAGCATCAAATTGGGAAATCATCTTTACATTTAAGTGTTCTGATAAAGGT
This sequence comes from Myrmecobius fasciatus, assembly GCA_023553655.1. Lineage (NCBI taxonomy): Eukaryota > Metazoa > Chordata > Mammalia > Dasyuromorphia > Myrmecobiidae > Myrmecobius > Myrmecobius fasciatus. The sequence continues at coordinate 18,062 of JAJPUD010008508.1, read as the reverse complement.
CTCATCTGTAAGATATATAGAGAATTGTCTCACATTTATAAAAATTCAAGCCATTCTCCAATTGATAAATGGTCAAAGGATATGAACAGACAATTTTCAGAGGATGAAATTAAAACTATTTATAATCATATGAAAAGGTGCTCCAAATCACTACTGATGAGAGAAATGCAAATTAAGACAACTCTGAGGTACCACTATACACTTGTCAAATTGGCTAAAATGACAGGAAAAGATAACGATGAATGTTGGAGGGGATGTGGGAAGACTGGGACACTGATGCATTGTTGGTGGAACTGTGAACGGATCCAACCATTCTGGAGAGCAGTTTGGAGCTTTGCTCAAAAAGTGATCAAACTGTGCATACCCTTTGACCCAGCAGTGTTTCTATTGGGCTTATATCCCAAAGAAATCATAAAAGAAGGAAAGGGCCCCACATGTGCAAAAATGTTTGTGGCCGCCCTTTTTGTAGTGGCTAGAAACTGGAAACTGAAGGGATGCCCATCAATTGGAGATTGGCTGAATAAATTATGGTGAGTGTTATGGAATATTATTGCTCTGTAAGAAACGACCAACAGGACGATTTCAGAGAGGCCTGGAGAGACTTGCATGAACTGATGCTGGATGAGATGAGCAGAACCAGGAGATCGTTGTACACGGCAACAACAGTACTATATGAGGATCAGTTCTAATGGACATGACTCTCTTCAACAATGAAATGCTTCAAACCAGTTCCAATTGTTCGGTGAAGAGAGCCATATACACCCAGAGAGAGGGATGTGAAATGTGGACCACAACATAACATTTTCATGTTCTCTATTGATGTTTGCTTGCATTTACTTCCTTTATCGGATTATTCTCTCTTATAGATACAATTTCTCCTGAACAAAAAAATAATGTGCGGCAATAACTATACATATGTTCGATTTAAGTATTCTAACATAATTATCATGTAGTGGATATCCTGCTATCTAGGGGAGGGGTGGGAAGTAGGGGGGAAAATTTGCAACAGAAAGCTTTGTAAGGGTTAATGTTTAGGAATTACCCATACATATGTTTTGCAAATAAAAAGTATTAATAATAATAAAAAATTTTGATACAGTTGGTGATGGAGCTATGAAGTGATCCAACCATTCTGAAGAACAATTGGGAACTATGCCTGAAGGGCTATCAAACTGTGCATACCCTTTGACCCAGCATTGTTTCTATTGGGCTTATATCCCAAAGAGATCCTAAAGGAGGGAAAAGGACTCACCTGTGCAAAAATGTTTATGGCAGCCCTTTTTGTAGTGGCTAGAAACTGGAAACTGAATGGATGCCCATCAATTGGAGAATGGCTGAACAAATTATGGTATATGAATGTTATGGAATATTATTGTTCTATAAGAAACAATCAGCAGGATGAATTTAGAGAAGCCTGGAAAGACCTACAAGAACTGATGCTGAGTGAAGTGAACAGAACCACGAGTATGCTGTACATAGCAATAGCAAGAATGTATGACAATCAATTCTGATAGCCATGGCTCTTTTCAACAATGAGGTGATTCATACCAATTCCAATAGACTTGTGATAGAGAGAGTCCTCTGCATCCAGAGAGACGACTGTGGGGGCCGAATGTGATCACAACATAGTATTTTCACCTTTGTTGCTGTTGTTATTTGCTGTTATTTTTTTGTTTCTCATTTTGTTCCTTTTAATCAATATGTATAGAAGAATTGCACAAGTTTAACCTATATTGAATTACTTCCTGCCTAGGGGAGGAGGTGGGGGTGAGGGAGGGAGAAAAATTTGGAACACAAGGTTTTGCAATGGTGAATGTTGAACGTTATCTTTGCATGTATTTTGAAAAATAAAAAGCTATTATAAAAAAATTAATACAATGCCATGTTCTAAACATTTTCTGACAGCTATTTGAACAACTTAAGAATACCAACCGAGCATTTCATAAATCTGTTGATGTTGATTATGCTGCTATTTAACAAGTGGGAACCCCACTATTTAGAAGAATGAGTCTCTAACCCTGAGATAGCCTATCTACAGTGAGAAGAATAACTTTGGCAGTCACTCTGCATTCCCTCCCTTTATTCACTTCTGCTCTGTTATGCTGCTCCATGTTGGCAGTTGGGGAGCATCCAATGGGAATTTGGTGCCAGATGGCCTGGACCCAGTATTCCTTTTGAAAAGTTCACTGCCTCTCTAGTTGAATAACAAACATACAGGTTTATGATATGCATATGTGTGTATGTGTATGTATGTGTCCATAGTGTACATTACAGAACATTCAACTATTCTCAAGCAGACAGCTAAGGTTTGGTTTAAAGATTTACATCCATGCCTGCAGTCTTTCAAAGTCTGAGTTTTCAGTGGGCAAGGGGATATATAACAATAAGGATGAACATATGGAAATATTTTCAGGTTGACAACACTGTGCTCAGGCCTATGTGCTGTTTCACTTGCCCAAGCTGTCCCTGGCATCAGGGTGCACCGTGTTTCAATTCTATCTCTACCACTTACCACCAGTATGATTGATGACAAGCCCTTTCCCCTCCCTGAGCCTCATTTACCTCCTCCAAAAATGAGGGGGTTGGATTATGGTCTCTGAGGTCCCTTTTAACCCTATCCTACATGGAGAGTGTGAGATGGGGGAAGTTGGTCCTCATTGTTTCTAATGTTCCCATGTCTCCACTTCATGCTCTTCATGTCCTCATTCTTCCAGTTATCCTCAGAGCTTCCTCAAGTGGAATCACAAAGTAGCACCATCCTTTTACTTGCTGTATAACATCATGCAAAGTACTGAGGAGGGGGGGAGGGAGAAAGGGGAAAGGAAAGGGGAAAACATAACTTGGGTAAATAAGATGGCAGGAAATAAAGAATTAGTTATTCTAACTGTGAATGTGAGTGGGATGAACTCTCCCATAAAGCGGAAGCGGATATCAGACTGGATTAAAAACCAGAATCCCACAATATGTTGTCTACAAGAAACACATCTAAAACATAGTGACACATATAGGATGAAGGTAAACGGCTGGAGCAGAAAATATTATGCTTCAGGTGAACAAAAAAAAGCATGGGTAGCAATCCTTATCTCAGATCAAGTAAAAGCCAAGATAGATTTAATCAAAAGAGATAAGGAAGGAAACTATATTTTATTAAAGGGTACCATAGATAATGTAGCAATATCTATACTAAATATATATGCACCAAGTGCAATAGTACACAAATTCCTAGGGGAGAAATTAAGAGAGATGCAAGAAGAAATAGACAGCCAAATGATACTAGTGGGGGATCTCAACCTTGCTCTCTCAGAATTAGATAAATCAAACTACAAAATAAACAAGAAAGAAACTAGGGAGATAAACCAATTGTTAGAAAAGTTAGGTATGATAGATCTATGGAGAAAGTTGAATGGAGACAGTAGGGAGTTTACCTTTTTCTCAGCAGTCCATGGAACCTATACAAAAATTGACCATGTGTTAGGGCATAAAAACCTCAAAATCAAATGCAGAAAGGCAGAAATAGTAAATGCATCCTTTTCAGATCATGATGCAATAAAAATCACATGCAATATAAGGCCAGGAGAAAATAAACCAAAAGTTAATTGGAAATTAAATAATCTAATCCTGAAGAATGAATGGGTGAAAGAGCAAATCATAGACACAATCCATAATTTCATCCAGGAGAATGAAAATAAGGAGACAACATACCAAAATTTGTGGGATACAGCCAAAGCGGTTATAAGGGGCAATTTTATATCTCTAGATGCTTACTTGCATAAAATAGAGAAAGAAAGGATCAACGAATTGGGCTTATTATTAAAAAAAACTAGAAAAAGAACAAATTAAAAACCCTCAATTAAATACCAAATTGGAAATTCTAAAAGTAAAAGGAGAAATTATTAAAATTGAAAATAAGAAAACTATTGAATTAATAAATAAAACTAAGAGTTGGTTCTATGAAAAAACTAACAAAATAGATAAGCCTTTAGTTAATTTGATAAGAAAAAGGAGAGAGGAAAATCAAATTGTTAGTCTCAAGAATGATAAGGGATACTTGGTCAAGATGTATTATCCTAGAGATAACTTTCTGTAATCTCGTTGCTAAAATCTTATTTAAAATTTTTGCATCAATATTCATTAGGGAAATGGGTCTATAGTTTTCTTTCTCTGTCTTCACCCTACCTGGTTTAGCTATCAGCACCATATCTGTATCATAGAAGGAATTTGGTAATATACCTTCTGTCCCTATTTTTTCAAATAGTTTGTATAGTATTGGAATTAATTGTTCTTTAAATGTTTGGTAGAATTCACATGTAAAACCATCTGGCCCTGGAGATTTTTTCTTAGGGAGTTGATTAATACCTTGTTCTATTTCTTTTTCTAAAATGGGGCTATTTAAATAATTTATTTCCTCTTCTGTTAACCTGGGCAATCTATATTTTTGTAGATATTCCTCCATTTCATTTAGATTATCGAATTTATTGGCATAAAGTTGGGCAGAGTAACTCCTAATTATTACTCTGATTTCCTCTTCATTGGAGAAAAGTTCTCCCTTATCATTTTTGAGACTAACAATTTGATTTTCCTCTTTCCTTTTTCTGATCAAATTAACTAAAGGCTTATCTATTTTGTTGGTTTTTGTACCAAAATTTTTAAAAGACCAATATTTCATAAACTAACCAGGCCTTGTATATTTTTAATTGTACAGTTATTTCACAGAAAATAGTAGTAATGGTATACCCATTAATGTAAAAAAGGAGAATCAAGTTTAAATGCCATCTTTTATTATTTTACAAGTATGAAACCAGACTAACTTACTGCTAGCCCTATCTTAATTTCTAATAATTCAAACCTGCCACACACATGATATGTGAGTTATTATGCTACTCATGATTTATGATAATTCTAGTGCTAATGGTAAGTTTTTGATAACATCTTATCTTTAAAAGAAATTCTTCTCTAATGGAATTTTAAGTAATATTTTATCAGTTTGTTTTAGGAAAATTGTAATGACAGTCACTGAAGAAAAAAATTGTCAAGTCGGAAAGTGAAGATCCTAAAAGGGAAAAATATCATTAGTAAATAAATCAAACTAACCTATATCATTTCTGTCAATGAGTTTAATCTATATGCAGTTTTATACTTATTAGATGGTATATGGGGTAATAAGAGTCAGGGGCAAGTCAAGGATATCTATGAAAATTTTTAATTTGTTCTGTAGATTTTATGCAACTCTTGTAGTTATCTGAGGATGTTCAGTGCCTGGGGCAGCCAAAGTTAAGTTAGCAAAATAGATATATTGTCTGATCTAACCCCTCATCAAAGGGATTACATATTAGGTATCACATATTAGAATTAACTACTCTGTTGTCATTCACCTCATTTGTATTCAGGAAACAACATTTTCCCCTCCATCCTTGATCTCTTCTTTTCAGACTCTTTTCAGCCTTTTATCCTCAGGGAAATCTTGCTGTATCAGACATTGTATGTACTGCTGGTCCCTTCCCTTTCCATTCTCTCTGGAATAGAAGGAGGTGCCTGTGTCAGATTCATTTTTCTTCCTTCCCCTTTCAGACTCTCCCCCTGCCATCTTCACTCAGCTACCTTGTACCCTGCAAAGTTTACTCCATCTGTCCAAATCATCTTTATTGTTGGAACCACTCTCTCTCCTTTCTCAATGAACCCAGTCCCTCCATCACAATCTTTCTTTGCAACTCTCAAATTACCCCTCTCATACTTGGGGAATTCAGTATAATAATAATAACCAGTATTGTCATAGCACTAAGATTTACATTTTTTATCTCCTTTGATTCTCACAACAACTCCGAGAGAGAGGGGCTGTTACTGATGTCCCCTCAAGTTCCCAGTTGATCAACATTATTTCATGGTACTTGAGTCATCCCCCAAATATGATAACTTAACTTAGATGTCATCACTTCCCCAACTGGGCTAATCTCCTGTCCTAGCTCTCTGCTTCATTCTTCCTAAATGTATTCATCCTCATCACAGATGTGGTATGCTTTCATTTCTCCCTGTTCCCCCAAATCTGTCACTTATAACTTGGTCACACTTTCTTCATTAATAGGGCTGGCCTATTAATTAATTAATTGGTGGTAGAGATGGCATATATAAAGTCATGGCAGCAGGCATGGGTAAGGTTTGTTCAGGGGCCTGTGGGGAGAGGCTTCACAATATGTCACCATAGAGCTGTCAGTGCAACTTGACTTTCTATTCTAAGGTTCTATTTTGGGGTCCTGTAATCTTGCATCTCTGCAGGCACTATTGCTTTGATGAGTTTGGATTCCTTGACATTGTGCCTCTCTGGGGACCAACAGTAGACTGAGGTACCATAACAATACACCAGACCCTTGCCCCTAGTAGTCTCATTTCAGCATGTAATCAGCAGCTACCTTAGAGTCACTAAGAGATGCTCAAGTTGGTTTTAGTCATTTTTGTATAGGGAGTCAGCTTCTAACATTGAGTTAGAAAAAGATTAAGGCTTTTTCCTCCTCGTGAAAGGTTTGCTAAATCTTTTATGGAGTTTTCCTGTGAGCATACATGAATATTGAAAGATTGACTCTGAATGCTCTAATATGCTCCTTGAGACCTGAGGGCAATATTAGATACCTTGAAATATGCAAAGTGCAGGACCTTATGTACACAGGAGGAAATAAATGTAAAAAGATTCAACCAGGGTTAGCAAAAATGTAATAGTGAGTTTCATTCTTTCATATTTTGAAGAATGGGTGAGGTCAGCTCTAGAGAATTATGAGGACTAAAGTTATTTTAACACATACAGATTGCCTATAATGCCTTGCACCATCTAAGCTGAGCCTGGGCCTGGACCCTTCAGAATATGGGAGAAGCAAATCCTCTAAGATTTTTCAACCAATAAAGGAATGGAGGATTCATGTTTGTTCACATAGGTAGCATAAATGTTGACCAGACATCAGGCCAATTTGAAGAGACCTATATTTACTTATTATGGGTGCATTTAAAGACAGAATACACCTTGCTGCTCTTGGGAGCTGATTTATCCCAGAAGGCTAAGGGGCTGGGTTGCTTATACTCCCCCAAAAAAGCACTGAGCCACTTCCACCTGCTGGTTTGTTTTGGCTTTGACAAACATCGCCAATATTCAACTCACTCTTAGAGGATTAGTGTTTGATTCTGGAACCCAGGAGGATATCCTCTTTTTAAAAAAGTATCCATTTCACTCCAAAATTCACAGGCAAAGAATACTTGTTATTTTGAGTTAAATAATCACCCTTGTCTATCTAAATACTGGGCAGATACTATATTAGATTGACAGGCAAATAGAAGAGGAGGAAGAGGGGGACTCTCTGGAATCCAACTGAGCTTTCGTGGCTCACCTAATTGAGAGCCAAAGGGCACCACACCATCCAACAAGTGGACCCCTAGGAACAAAGGTCAGGGAAACTTGATGGAGTCAGACACAGATCAAAATCAACCTAGATTCACCCTAAAAATTGCTGAAGCAAACAAGGAGTGAGATCGGGTATAAAGGAGGGTTTCCGTTGTCTTACCAATATCAAAAACATTAGACCCTCAGCCATAGTGCATGAGCATCTCTAGTTGAGGCTAGAAACAGTAAGACTCATGAGAGATCACAAGTAGAGAGCAAGGTCCTTGGAAGCCTTGTCTGTGCTTGTTTGTGGCTCCTCCCATATGAATTTCATGATCTCAAACTTCAGGGAACCTCAGAAGCTGTGTAGTCCAATCCCATGAACAGGAATCCTTTTCCTAACATAGCAATAAGTGATCATCTAATCTGTACTCAAAGACATTTAATGAGAGGGAACCTGCTATTTCTTGAAACGCTCCTTTCTACCCTTGGTAAGCTGCAACCACTAGGAATGGCATCCCCATCCCTATTTCTTTCTCATCTTTCAAAGATCATTGACATATTCACTCCTTCTTCCAGCAGTCTTACATGCTGTTCCTTTGAATCTAGTGACTTGAACTCATCCGGGGCAGGTAGGATTTCAGTTGCTCATTCTTGGGTTGATTTTTTCCCTGTGCTTTCCATTCCCAAAGATCATTCTTCATGCCAGAGAAACACAGATGTACAATGAGACTCGAAATATTCTGCCTTCTCTATTTTTCTGAACCACAGTCCTCTCCACACCACACACAAGTCCCCTCTTTGAGTCTCTTCTTTTCTCCCAAATGACTAAAAAGTCTCTGTTCCTCTCTACTTTTCTCACCAGTGCTTTCTAAGCTTTAGCTCCCCAGATACTATTCTTACAGTCCTAGATCAAATTTTTGGAGCCATCTGCTACTCTCTTTGCTCTGATTGCCCATCCGTGCCTTTTTAATATTTGAGTTGGTTATTGAGTTCCTTCTGTTTGGTCTCTCGAAGCAACTCTTCCTTTCACTCACCATTACAATTGTTACTCTTTATGTCTTCAAAATTTCATTCTTGATTGCTTCTAATCACTCCTAGGCTCATTTCTCCACAGAATTTTGGATGAGATTCTACATATACTTTCTCCGAATCCTTTGTAATCTGCTTTCCTAAAATCTAGGTGTATGTTACATTGTGGCCAATTTCCTTCATCTTTACCATCACAAATTCTAAGATGGAAGACTCCCTCTCTAGATTCTTATCTTTCTCACCCAGCAACCAGTTCTTGCACGTTGTTGAGAATTAGATCCAGGATTAATGTTCTCCTCATTAGTTCCTCTACCCTTTGAAAGATGTTATTGTTATTAAAGCAAGTTCTGAAATTCTTAGCTGCAGGGAGAGATCTCCACCAGATGTCTGGATAGTTGAAATTCCCCAACATGGCTTTCTGCCAGGCTTGTGATCTATTTCCCCAATTTCCTTCCTTATAGACAACTGAGGTGATGGGATTTATTGTTGCCTGCTTCACTGAATTTTTTCTACTTTGAATGTCTTGATGTCTGTACTTCCAGTCTTCATTCTCTGTAGCTACTCTGTTATCTAGCTTAGGGGATAAACATGAGTAGTTTGCTCTTACTCCCTTGCTTTTTGGTTAGAAGCCTTTTTGATAAAATGTGTAAGACTCCAGAAATGCTTCTCAACTTGTGTTGAGGGCACATCATTCCCATTCAGGAGCTTGCCATTCTTATATTTGAAGCTGTGGTCTAGACATACAAATGCCATTGCTAGACAGCAGCTTTTTAACTAGTCGTTTACTTACTAAATGTGCCTTTTTTTTTTGAAGTTCTTGCCTTGAATCGGCAATAGTGATGAAAACCCTACCTGTCTCCCTAAAGTCTTCAATTTATTGCTTCAAACTTACTAATTTTTAGTACTATTTTCTAGATGCCTTCTGCTATTAAAAGTTGTATTATCCCCAGAGTGGGCAATAGTCATCTGGTTTGACAAGTCCTCCAAGATTCTCTGTTATAGATCTTCTTTTATACATTGGACACGTAATCCGCAAGACAGAGGACCTCTCTGTTGTTTTTATCAGGCCAACAAATGTCCCTCCTCCTCAGCAAGGAGTCACAAATCACAACTGCTTGTATCTTCTTCCTCTGTCCTTTCCTGGATAATGTCTCACCTGGTGGTCCTTAAGAGTACATATCTTTATTCCTTGGAGGAAAATCATCTGCTTCCTCTTCAGAAGACCCAGTTTTCTCCATATTTGGAAAATTCTTTAAGTGTTTAGTGGTCTTTCTTTAATTTCTACCATTTGTGCCACACATTGTTCCAACCTCCTTTTCCGGGTCAGGATCCCCCATCCCCCTCTGCCTCTTGGGATCATTTTTCTTCTTTCCTTCACATTGTAACTGATGTTCTTGATTAATAATTGAATGGTCACTAATTCACCTGACCCATTATAGCCAACTGACTCCAGACCATGTTTCATATCATATCTGGCCACCAGAACCTGGAAACCTACATAAAATCTTAATCTGCTACTACTTAGCCTTCTCCTACCTTCCAGACACTGTGACATCCTCCCATGAAAGAGTTATCCCATTCTGCTTCAGAATTCCTTCCTACATGTCATGTGTCCCACCATGTTGAGCTGACCTAGTTCACTCAAGATATTACACGTAGCTGGTCCGAAACCATGTTTCATATCTCATCCAGCCCCAAGAAACCAGGACCCAGCCTAGCATTTTACTCCTCACATCCTCCTCACAACCCATTTTGTACCCCTAGTTTTGATTCCAGTAATCAAAGCAGTGATGCCCTGACTGTAGTTATGCTCTTGAGACTCCACAGACTAAAATTCCCTTCCTTGGCCATCCACTAGATGAGTCCCCTGTTCAAATCCTAGTTTCTTGAATGCAGGTGCCATCTCACTCTCGTGTTTGTCTCCTTAGTGCCTTGCTCAATACCTGGCATAGGGTAGGCACGTACTACATACCTTTTTTTCATTTATTCACTTTGTTTTCCCCAATAACCCAGAAAGTGGAAGCATTCCTCCAATTCCCTTCCTTTATTTTCTAGGAGGGAGAACAGTCTGTACTTTGAACATAGTCACTTATGCAAAGCACATTTTCTATGACAAACTTCTTGTTGAGTAGACCTCATTCTGTTCATCTCAGTAGCTTCTTAATATCTCGGTATCCAAATCCAACTTCCTTTCCTTGGCTTCCCTTATCTTAACAATTTTTCCATACCCAGATATACTGACTTTTCCTATTTCCCTCTTTCCTGTTCACTTTTCTGTTATGAACCATCTTGTCTTTTATTAGAATCTCTGAGAAGAGTTGTCATGGACACAGTAAAAGTACCTCACTTTACCTGCTTTTAGATCAACTGGAAATACCTAAGGATCTAGTAGATGACAAGCATTGTCTCAGCTCTCTGTTCCCAAACCTTGTTTAGGGCTACGCATAATTTTGAGCTTTCCTGGGAAATACCATAGAACTGGAAACTTGAACCTCGTGCTTCTAGGAGTTCTGCTCCTATATTATTTCAGAACTCTGTAAAGATCCCCAAATGTTTGCCTGCCCCTGGAGTAGCCACTGCCTCGATTGTGGCTATAACTAAAGATTTAGTCCCACTCCCCATTTTTGGTTTCAAAGCAGATGTTGGGCTTCTGTCAGAAAGCCAGCGTAGGATCCTAGGAGATTTTTCTTCGTGATGGGGATCTGCTTCGTCTTTTCACAAAACAATCTTTCAGGCACAAAATTTGTCCTCCAAAGTATAGTGAAAAGGATATCATAATGATATTCAAGTGGCCTGGGCCTTCTACTCGTTATCTCTAGCTCTTGGATAAGTCATTCTTCCTCTCTGTAAAAGGAAAGTATTGAACTAGATAATCTTAAAGATTCTTCCAGGTCTAGTATTTTGCAGACTGGGTATTGAAGAAAGACTTCTGGAACAGACTGTAGAGAATCATCTAGAGAATCAACCAGTCCCTTCCCATTATAGATGAAGAAATAGAATGAGAATAAACTAGTGCCCATCCTACAACTATAACACATTAACTCAGTGTTTCAGATTTAGGAGCAAAAAACCCAAACTATTTTTAGGGTTGTGGTCTGTAATACTGGCAAAGCTTGGTCCCAAGATAATATTTGTAAAGAGCAAAGCACAGAGTCTGCAGCATAAAAATGCTTGTTTCTTTCCTCCAATAATTCAATGAAAACAAATCACTGCTTGCACCTACACTAGATTGCAAAGACCGGAATTGCAAAAGCTACTGAAATCTTATTCTCAAAGTGCAGATCTTTCTCCTTTAGTATTTGTTTAGGTAGATGCTGGCCGGGATTGAACTGGCATTTCATATCTATTTCAGCATGGCACCACAAATTACATTGTGGAGCAGGACACATTTCCAGTTCATTAGCCATTAACAGGTTTTTCCTTAATGATGGGAGAAAAAAATTGTCAAGGCCATCAATAAAGCTTGCCAATTTTGATTGCTGTCACCAAGTAGTTTTAGCAGTGTGGAATTTGGCAAGTAGACCTTTTACCTATGATTTCTGCTTATAGCTGTTCCTGTTACAATCTATTGAACCAAATATATATAAAAAAGGAGAAGTTGAAAAACATCCACTGAACCTGCCTATAGCATGGTTGATCCTTGCAGCCTCTGGGAATCTGTCAAATTAATTCATTTCTAGCCTGAGGTATTGCTGTGTATTTTTCTCTTTTGATCCTAGTAATTGTATTACAGCCAATTCCCTGGTCACATCAGATCACTAGGATATTAGAGTTTTTCTTTTCTCAGTATTTAAGTTACATAATGGGGAGTGAGGGGGGAGAGGGAACATAAGTCATAGAAATAATAGTTTAAAATAATGTTTGATTTTCTCTGTAAGCTGTTTTTATGACTACTCCACTTTTCTTTTAAAGCCAAAGGCTGAGAGTAATTTTTCCTCTATTTTTTTCCCTAAGAGGAACCATAATAGTGATGGCATGTGATCTTGCTGCCTTTATTCTCCTTTGTTTCTCTAATGCTCTATTACAACTTAGATGGTTGTCAATTGACAAGTCCCCGTAGAGGTCACAATCTAGTCCTCTGCCATTCCCCATCAGAGAGCAGCATTAAAGCTGGAGTGTAATGTGTGTTTGTTTGTGGATAGTTATGTTGATTTTGCAGATCTGACCCTTATGGGTGGACAGAGTAAGCAGTTATCTGGTCTGGTTTGAGGGGCTGGTGAAGACAAAACCCTCTCTCCCATTCTGACACTTAGAAATTCATTCCTTTGAGTTAATCATTTCTTTCCTGTTAGGATCCTTTGAAGAAGTATAACTGTGCCCCAAAATGCAGCACTTGAAGTCCCTTAGCTCCTTGTGTGACTGAATTGCTCAGAAATTCCTTCCCACATAGAAGCCATTAGGCCACAGGAAGAGAGTGTGAATGGAAGTGAAGAAAAAGGATACCATAAGGGAAAATTTCAGACATGTCAAAGATTATAAGAGTTTCATAATTTTCCTCCAGGTCAGTATTGCCCATTTGTGTTTCTTTTAGCATAATAGATTACCCTTATTTTTATTAACTCTCTCCTTTCTTTAATACTCCTTTCTTCCCCCAACCAAAATACAGGAGGACAGGATGAATACTGTTGACAAACTCTCAGAGGCACAGCTGTATCCACTCACTGCCCAGCCCTAAAGCTCTCTGAGAGGGTCAAAGGAGCCAAGGAGAGTTTGGGGTTCAGATTATTCCAGTATAGAAGATACTGGTCCCCTAGATGTTTAAAAGGCTTCAGCCATTAGTAGCTTTACACACAGTATTACCAGGTTGCCCAGATGCAAGTGAATATTGCTTAGAATTCACTGCTAAAATCATTGACCCCACCCACTCACAAAATACTGGATAGCTGTAATGTTTTAGCCATTTGGGCAGAAATACACATGACATGGTTGCTGCCCTCCTAAGAACTTTTATTCAAAAGTGGCTGAGAGATTATGTTATATAAAAGGTGCCAAACTTGACACTGAGAGTTTTGAATCCCACCTTTGACACTGAGTACCCCTGAGCATGAGTTTTCTGGGCAACTGTTGCTCTCCCTCCTTAAGTTGCCATTTAATCACTTGATGAAAATCTTTCTTAAACAGATGCTATGTTTCCCTTGTTGAATAATACACTGCATATAGTCTCACTTTTTATTGATGGTAAGTTATTGTGATGAACATAAGTAATATGCTATTTTGAGCACAGTGACACCTTCAGAGGTTCTTGAAATGTATGTGCCGGCCTGACTGTCACTCTGTTACCTGGATCCCCGGCTGTGCTTTTTAGAGGTCTTGTCTTTTCTCCCCAGGATTGATGTGTTTGCTTCTAGTGCTGGCCTCCAGGAAGTCTGGACACCACGTCTTCGAAATCAGTGCCTTATTTTCTATATTAATAAATGTAATATAAATCAGTACAAACTGTAGGAGAAATAATCTGTTAAGTCGAATTCAATTTATTGTAATATATATCAGTTGGCCTTCAGAGAATTGAGGGAAACTTGGCATATTCCCTAAAGAGTGCATTGTGCCAGCTTTCAGGATGGCCCTTTCTCTCTCCCCCCCCCCACAAAATTTCCCTTTCTTTAGAATGAGAGCATTTTAGACATGGAGAGAAGTCTATGAATCATCAAGTCTAACCCCCTTCATTTTTTAGATGAGGAAATTTGGTAGAAGTCACAAAGTAGAATTCACACAAACTGTCCACATGCCAAGCTGTCTGATGAGGGTACTACTCTGCTCCACCTTTGGCTAATTGGGACTTAAAGAGGCTTTTCCGGGAGCCTCTGCAGTATTTAGCGTGCTGCTGAGGAAAGGCTGTCGATAAATAATTGCTCATCGCTTTAGGTTCACTTTTGTTTTTAATAATGCAGTAGAGAATAGTTGTCTGTAGGCTAATAAACATTTTAGGAAATAAAAATATTGTGAAGTGGGAAATAAAGTAAAATTCAAAACCATTCTGTCTAAATGAATCTGTACTGCTAACATATTTATATTCACACCTCTATTAGATGTGTAATGATTTCTCTGCCTTTGTTTAATGATTGCATAATTCTCTATAATACTTGTTTGCTTCTTATCAACAGAAATGTAGCTCCTTTGATATTAGCTCTCGGAAATCATACGGTATTTCTTTCTGATTATCTTTAAAAAGAAACGAAAAGCTAGTCCTTGTTCAGCTAACATGCTTGATATGTTAGAAATCACTAGACTTTCTCCCATACTAGGTCTAGTCTTTCTTTAATTTATTGAATCTTTGAGGATAAAATATATTATCATTTTACAAGTTTCTGTTGCTTTCTTTTCCCCAGTTCTGTCTAAAATGGAACATTTCTCTTTTCTTACTCAACCATAGAGGAGACTTCTCTTCAGCTTGCTGAGGGTTCTCTTTAATCTGAAATATTGGAGCTGCTTCAGTGATTGCTTATTGTGAATCAGTAAAGACTAGTATTCCTGACATTTATCAAATTATAGCAAGGCTAATTAGTTCATTGTTTTTCAGTCTCTCCAAGTCCATATGACTAATGTGAGGCTGATTACATTCTTGAATGCACACTAAAATAAGTTTATATCTCCTTCCTTGTACAATTCTCCTATTTTGAATTCAAATGCTTTTTTAATTGGTCAAAATGAATTTGCACCTTCTACAGAGAACAGGTCCAACAAGAAGGGAAATTTTATTTCTTTTTTTTTCCAGTGATTATAGTCCAATTTAACCTGTTTGCAATGAGTTTCCTTTGACAATATTTCTCTCTAAAATACTCCAATTCCCCAAGCAAATCTTTAATTCTTGGGGCAGATGTGCACTTACTTCTGAGCCTAGGAATCACTTATTTAAGCCCGTTGCCAAGACAGCCAAAGTAAGTGCTTAATTGGAAAGCATAAATAATACCCAAGTAACACTATGGGAGCACGTTCATAGAATTTAGATTTGAGGTAAGGGAGAAAAGAGAAAGAGGATTGTTTTCATTTACTTCATGTAGTGCTGACAGTGTAATTGTTAGCATCACCCAGAGAGTGACTTAGAATGCGCTCTAGCTCTTAAAAGTATGTGTGTGGGGGGGAGGGTCCTAAGACTCTTGGAGACTTCTGGGGCTCCTCCATGTGGGCTTCAGTTGAACAACCTGTTGGGAGGTGTATGAGTATGAGTGCCTGTAAAGTTAAAGCAAGAAACTAGAGGGGGAGAGGGAGGGCCCTTTAAGAATTAAACAGCTTCCCATTTTAGGTCCCATAACTTGGGGCATCTTCTTTTTATAAATTTAATTATTTTGGGGAGGGGTTTCTGTGCTTGTCAAGCATTAAATGTGTGAATTCCCATAAAACACACAAAAGAAAAGAGAGTTATGTGTGAGACACATTGATTGCATTCTTGAATGCACACTAAAATAAGTTTATATCTCCTTCCTTGTACAATTCTCCAAGTTTGTTTAGAAGTGAAGGCAGTATGACTCCTAAAGTTTTTATATTTTCTAAGAATAGCAAATTGACCCTGTCCACGCAGAGAAAGACCTACTCAGTGGGAGGAGAGACAAGTTCAGAAATCACTTCATTAATCCTTAAAGCATTACATCTCAATTGTGCAATGCACCTGAGAAATATCAGTTAACCCTTTTGCTTAAAGCGTGCTGTTAGCAAGATCAAGACGATAGGTTTGGTTTCTGCATTGAACAGTTAGTTTCAATATAGTCTACACTAGTGGATTGCACAGTTAACGTGGATCCTTGAAAATGGATCTGAAATGGACTGAAAGAGCAGCCAGCAAGAAGAGAGTATGGATGACTCAGTGCAAATCAGAGCAGTGGCTTTATCTTCAAATATAAAGGATATGCTTTCCTCCCCGCCCCCTGCTGTGACATGAATGCTGTGGAAGTTCTAATTTGCTCCAGGCTCATTTCTGTAGACAGACATTATTGAAATTAGCCATGCTGATCTTCTCTGCTCCATTAGGGTCATTTTACTGTTAGCTCCCATTACAGGAGAAGTACCTTAGTCTATATTATGAAACCTAATTACTGAATGTACACCTTGGAAAATTCAGAGGAACAGATTCCTCTCAGTGGGATAGAAATCTTGAAAGAGATAATACTATATAGTAGCTAGAAATTGTTTAGAATTACTAAGGCTGGTGGTTTAATATGACCAGCCCTGGGTCATGGACCACTTCATTCTCAGCCTAGATTTACAGATTGCTATAATGACTTCCATGTTCCCAAAGATATTTTTAGTGCCATAATTGATGAGCCCCCAGATTTTTCAAGTTTTTTGCCTATGCTCCCTAGTATTAGGCTTTTCATCCTGTTCTGAATAACATATAATCTTCATGTTTAATAGGTTTTCATTACCATTTCTACTTGAGAATAATTTATTATGAAATTGTTAATTATTTATCATTTCCTGTAAATGGGAGGTAAAATTACAGGAGTGCTTGAATTCTAAAATTGTATATATAAAATCAAAAGTGATCTCCTAGCTCTTTTTGACATGATTAAATTAATATATGAGCAACCTTTGATGATGGATTGTATGCAAACAAAATGTAGAATTGTAAAGTCTGGTTGATTCATTTTAATTTGTTGTTCTGATCCCATAGCATCTAGACCACTAACTCTTTTTTAAAATGTCTGTGACGGCTTGAAGACCATACCTTTAAAAAAATTTCTAATGGGGCAACTAAATAATTCTTTTCTTTCACTATTCTTTTCCACATTGAATCTTTCACTGACTGGTCTGGATATCACTGAATTTGAGCAGCAAAACCGGCCTGATCACCATTTCACTGAGTTCCTGAATCCCCTTTCTGCTTTTCAGTAAGGTAGAGATAGCTATGAGTGAAGATGGGAGCAGAACACTTAACATTCCCAGTATTTTCTCTTGCTCATTCACTGAATCTTTCAAATCGTTAGGGTTCCCCGTGGAGAAAATGAAGGCTAAAGGATATTCAGTGCAGTTCAACACCATTTATTAAATTCATGCTACATGTGGGATATCTTTAGCCTGAAGAAGAAATGATTTAGAGGGACTTCATAGTTGACTTCAAGTACAGACAGTTCTTGCTTTAATAAGTGGACTGTCCTGCAGACCTCTACATAAAATGATTTTTATGTAATGCCACAGGTGGCAAAAGGAAGGTGACAGGAGGGAGACCACTGCCCTGGAGGGAGGGGGGCCAGCAGAGGGTTCAAGTGATTTCCCTTAAGTACATATGAGCAAGTATTTACCTTTTCTCCCCTCAATAAACTCCAATAGCATCTTATTACCTCTAGGATCAGAAATAAAATCGTTTGGTATTTTAAAGCCTTTCATAGTCTGGTATCTAGATATCTTTCAAGCCTTCTTCCACTTGATTCTTCTCCATGGGCTCTACCATCCAGGTATACCAGCACACTTGTTACCTGAACACAACACTTCATCTCTCATCCCTGGGTCATTTCCTCAACTACCCCTCTTGCAAAATTGCTCTTCTTCCTCACCCCTACCTCTTTGTTTCTCTGGCTCCCTTCAAGTCTTCACTCCTTCCCTGGGCTTCCTCTATCCACTACTTTCTTCTTCCATTATATTCCATCTACATGGTAGATATCTTGGATGTATGTAATTGTTTACATGTTATCTCCTATGAA
Organism: Myrmecobius fasciatus; assembly: GCA_023553655.1. Classification (NCBI taxonomy): domain Eukaryota; kingdom Metazoa; phylum Chordata; class Mammalia; order Dasyuromorphia; family Myrmecobiidae; genus Myrmecobius; species Myrmecobius fasciatus. The sequence goes on along the minus strand of JAJPUD010008508.1, from coordinate 38 downwards.
TTCTTTGAGGGTAAGGATAGTGTTTTTAACTTTTTTTT